>CAUYQV010120832.1:0-12964 GCA_963574575.1 Galagoides demidoff
GTGGTCCCAGCTACTTGGGAGGTGGAGGCAGGAGACTCGCTTGAGCCCAGGAGTTGGAGGTTGCTATGAGCTGTGATGCCATGGCACTCTACCCAGGGGGATAGCTTGAGGCTCCGTCTCAAAAAAAAAAAAAAGAAAATACCATGTGCCAGACAAGGAATGAGTGCTGATGATGACAATAAAGGTAGGCATGGGCCAGACTGGGGGCCTCAAATGCCTCCTTAAAAGGCTAGGACTTTGGCTTGGCACCTGTGGCTCAAGTGGCTAAGGCACCAGCCACATACACCTGAGCTGGCGAGTTCGAATCCACCCAGGCCCACCAAACAACAATGATGGCTGCAACCAAAAAATAGCCGGGCGTTTTGGCGGGCACCTATAGTCCCAGCTACTTGGGAAGCAGAGGCAGGAGAATCACTTGAGCCCAGGAGTTGGCGGTTACTGTGAGCTGTGCTGCCATTGCACTCTACCCAGGGCGACAGCTTGAGGCTCTGTCTCAAAAAAAAAAAAAAAAAAGCTAGGACTTTATTCTAAGAGAATAAAGCTGCCAGTTGGGCTTAGGTCATCCAGAAGTGTCAAAGATGGCTAAAAGGAGCAACATACTGGAACAGTTATTAGAAAAATTTAAAAATAGCCTAGGAAATAAACTGGGGACTGGACTATAGCAATAGCAGTGGAAATGGCTTCTAGTTTTACAAGATAATTTCAACAGGCTATAGTAGTTAGACGGCTATGAAGATTAAGTAAGAGGGAAGATTGAGGGGGAGGGCAATCGTTAAGTTTGGGGTGATCCTGGAATGCTTGGACTCTTCATGGGCCAGCACCTGAAAGTCAGGAGCAGGTGTGTGCAAGTGTGAGAAAATGGGGTGAAGGCAGTGGAAAGATAAGTTCCTTTCTTTTCTGTTTCTCCAGAAAGTGAAATATACTGGACTGTTAACTTGAGGGTTAACAAGGCAGGGTCATAGCCATTCCATTTTAGAAAACCTTTCTCAACTGGACAAAGTGGCTCACACCTATAATCCCAGTGCTTTAGGAGGACAAGAAAGAACAGTTACTTGAGACCAACAGTTCAAGATCAGCCTGCACAACAAAGCAAGACCCCATCTCTACAAAAAATTTTTAAAATTATCTGGGGGAAGATCAGTTGAACCCAGAAATTCAAGGTTACAGTAAGCTACAATCTTTGATCATACCTCTGCACTCAAGCCTGGGTAATAAAGTGTAAATTGTCTTTAAAGAAAGTAAGAAAACCTTTCTCACAAGAATTCCAAGATATCTTTCATCCTTAGGTTTTCTCATTTCTTTTTTAAGAAAACTCCCAATACTGTAATATTGATTTAAGATTCCAACCATAGCAGTGTATAAATATTTACTATAAATACCTACATACCAGGAAGCTCCTTAAAAAAGTTCTGGTGTGCAAAGGTTGATAAAATTATATTAATTCACCAAGTGAATATTTACTGAACACTTACTGTGTAGCAGAAATTAATTCTAATGTGTGATTTTTCAATGTATTTATTCAAGTATAAATACATTGAAATCTGCTCTTGATATAAATGTGTTTTTTATGAGTACATTTAGAAAGCTTTCAAGGGTTTTTTTTACCTATAAGGTATTTCCTGAATTATTAATTCCCTGTATCAGGTTTTGAAAACATAACATCCATAGTTAGAGAGGCAAGAGTATATGTGATATTTCTACTACATCTCCGTTAATAGCAATTCATGGCACAAATCAATGTTTAAAAGATCATTGCTCTGGAAAAATTGATGATGAGTTCCAAATAATCAAGCATTCCAGAATCAACTTACTTTAGTTGATTTTAATTGTCATGTTTTTAAAAATAGATAAGCTTCAGAGCTTACAAACCAAAACCTATTCTCAATCTTCTGAACTCATTTTATGAATAGCAGTTAAGAAAATGAAAGGGATTGTGGAAATAAAGGGAAAACTATGCTTTTTCTTTCAAAAAAATAAAATACCATCACAGTCAGTGGAAAAATGCAATTTTGATTTTTCAAGTAATTGAAAAGGAAGATATTCTCTTTAGAGCTCTTCCCAAACTCATTCCATGACAAATGTCAACACTTTAAGGACCACTTCAGTAGCCCCAAACTCCAGCAAATCTAAAGGTTATCCTCCTTTATCACTAATGCTTTCTCCCAAAGGGCAACAACCTAAGTTCCATTCTGTTAGGACACTATTAGTCCTAGTGGGCCCTCTACCCTGATTCATGTGAACTAGTGGCCCAGGCAAACATACAAGAAACTGGTGTGCACCTTAGACCAGGCAGGGATGTGTAGGTGACCTGCTCAGTAACATACAGGCTCCTTGCTCTGAGGCCTCATATCACCAGCAATCTACCACAGCTGACTGCTTTCTTGGGTAAACCAGTATTCTTCTGGGTCAGAGATTAGATTAGGTCTTCTAGGCCCAGGCTCTCTCAGCAGATCTGGCTGCCTACCCACAAACTGGCATCATGGAGTCTCTACTGACCTCCTATTTCCTTCTTACCCAAAGTATCTCCAAAGCCCAAAAAGATAGGAAGTATCTTTGCCCTGATAAAAACCTTCTTCACCAGCACATCTGTAGCGATCAACCAGTTCTTACCACATAATTTCTTATTTTTTGAATGAGTATGCATTGTTTTTCACTTGCTTCTGTCTTCTCTTCACAGGACCACATCCACAAGTCAGACAGCCTCCCCACAGTAGCAGTCAGAGCTGCCTCAAATATCTGGAGGCTACTTAAACTTTGCACTACATCAGAACTGTGCCACATGCACACTGACAGGTCATGTCTAGAAACCACCTGAATCCTACCAGCCAGTGAACAAGGGTGACAAGGTAAGAAGGCAGGGCAAGGGTGTAGTAAAGGAAACACAGTGCAAACTTAACACATGCATCTTCAAGATGTAGGGGTCACATAGGATTGCAGTGGGAACCTGCAGGCTTTATATGGAAAGCAGAACTTCCTTTCTCCCCTACATTCCCAGATGCCACTTTGATTAGTAGGCTCTGCATTCTCTATGCTCCCACCTCCATTTGTAGAAACACTCTTGTAAGAATGAGGTAGCCAAGGCTCCTTCATCCTTCCCTCCAGGAACTCTACCTGATCCTCTCCTTCCACCCAGATTCCTAGTCATTCTCTTCAGAGAAATTGTCATGATGCAAATGCCAGCATTATTCACCACTGTGAAGTTTCTGATGTCTGAAAAGGACAGAACTATGCCTGAAGAACTTTCCACATTCAACACATTCATAAGGCTTCTCACCAGTATGAATTCTGTAATGTTCACTAAGGTGGGCATACTTCCGAAAGGTTTTCTCACACTCACTACATTTATAAAGTTTCTCACCAGTGTGAGTTCTATGATGTTCAGTAAGAGATGAACTATGAGCAAAGGCTTTCCCACATTCAATGCATTCATAAGGCTTCTCACCAGTATGAATTCTGTAATGTTCACTAAGATGGGCATACTTTCGAAAGGTTTTCTCACACTCACTACATTTATAAAGTTTCTCACCAGTGTGAGTTCTATGATGTTCAGTAAGAGATGAACTATGAGCAAAGGCTTTCCCACATTCTTTACATTTATAAGGCTTCTCTCCAGTATGAATTCTCATATGCTGAGTGAGGTAGGTATTCTGATTAAAACCTTTTCCACATTGATTGCATTTATAGGGTTTTTCTCCAGTGTGACTTCTCTGATGCCGAATAAGGCAAATACTTTGAATGAAGGATTTTCCACATTCACTGCATTTGTAGGGTCTCTCCCCTGTATGGATTCTCTGGTGCTTAGTGAGTGGAGCGCTTTGAGTAAAAGCTTTGCCACACTCCTTGCACTTATAGGGTTTCTCACCAGTATGGATTCGCTGATGTTTTATAAGAGATGGGCTCTGACAAAAGGCTTTGCCACATTCCTTACATTTATAGGGTTTCTCTCCAGTATGAATTCTCCAATGCTGAGAAAGGTTTGCCTTTGTTTGGAAGGTTTTCCCACATTCATCACATTTATGGGGTTTTTCCCCAGTGTGAATTCTCTGATGTTGTGTAAGATTTGAGTGTTTGCGAAAAGAAGTGCCACATTCATTGCATAAATAAGGCTTCTCACCAGTGTGAATTCTCTGGTGATGAATAAGGTGTGTGTTCTGATTGAATGCCTTCTCACATCTGTTACATTTAAAAGGTTTCTCTCCAGTGTGAATTCTCTGATGTTCAGTGAGATGTGAGTGATTACGGAAGGAATTCCCACATTCATTACATCTGTAAGGTTTCTCTCCAGTGTGGATTCTCTGATGCTGAGTAAGAAATGATCGACATCTAAATGTTTTCCCACACTGCTCACATCCATATGGTTTCAGTCCAGTATGAATTCTTTGATGTTGAACAAGGAATGAGCTTCGACTAAAGGCTTTCCCACATTCTTCACATGCATAGGGTCTCTCTCCAGTGTGAGTTCTCTGATGTTGGGTGAGGGATGAGCTCTGAGTGAAGATTTTTCCACATTCATTACATTTCCAAGACTTTTTCTGTGTGGAGAGAGTTGAGCATTTGCTTTGGCCTGAAATCTCACTGGTGTGTATGTTACTTGTTTCCCACTGATGCAGACTCTCCTCTGTAGAAACTCTGAGATGTGTAACAAAATTTGAGGTCAAAAGCAAGCTTTTCTCAAAACTAAATTCTTGACTAATCATTTCAGGGGGTTCTTTTTTGTGGATAAAAGTTACTTCCCCAAAACCTCCTTCTTGGAAAATGTAAGGCCCAGGAATTTCTCCAGAAGAGTTTTCCTTCATGCCCTCACATGCATATTTCTTTTCAAGAGTAGAATCCTGGAATTCACCCTCTTGGAATCTCTTTTCTACTATTCCTGGTGAATCAATTTCATAGACATGCTGTTCTAAAGCAGACTTGTTTGTCCATTCTGAAAGAAAACAGCAGAGTGAATATCACTTATGTACAACAGAGGTGAAGTTCTTCAAGTTGTAGAACCCTAACATTAACAGGACTCAGTTACAGCCTATAGGTAAGGGCCAATAAAAGCACTCATGGCAAGCAATTCATAGTTACAAGTGGTAGAAGAGATATGCACCAGAGCAATTTGACCACTATTAATAAGAAACCTCCAAGAAAAGGGCACCTAAAGACATTAAGGGCATGAGAAAATGACAGAATGGAAGTAAATGGAAAAACAACAAAAAACATACAGGTTAAAATTAAGGCAAGGCAGGAAACATGAACGAATGATGTATATTCAGATTGAAGAATGGGAGAATATAAAAGGATAACTACTGGAAATGAGCAAGATAAAATAAATACTGGGAATAAGTAGGCCTCAGCGATAGTCACTCACACCTTTCCCCAGCATCTATATAAGAGACAGTAATTTGATATCCTGAGCTTCACTTAGCTTCTTTTCTAAAATTTTCAACACCTTCCTGTTTATCCCATTGGTTGTCCCTCACTCACTCACCTGGGCAAGTCTCTCTTCCAGTCTCTCTCTCTTCACCTCCTTGCATAGTCAACATCCAGGAATCTTCTCTTTGCTTTGAATGAAAAACACTTCAGGTTTGGAAAACAAGACCCTGCTTAGAGAGGGAAAGAATGATGGGGGAAGGGATATCATTGTCCCAGCAAACAGGGACACTATCTAATAACTCATATAATACCTCTTCAGCATATCAACGTGGTTGTATCAGCAAATATCAGCATTGGCTGCCGTCTTCCAGACTCAGAAACCCCATTTGTCAGCTAACAAGTAACAAGCTCAGACAGACTGACATACTATTAAACTTTCAAGTACCTATGAATCAAAATGTTATTTATTGCCTTATAATGATTAAAAACAAAGATCCAAAGATTAAATGAGTAAATCCATGTTAGTACTCTGTCCATCCTACAACAATTTACATAAAAAGTCAATTAATATAATCACAAGTTGCAGGGGGCTGAGTATGGTGGCTCACACCTATAGGTATACTCCTAGCACTTTGGGAGGCCGAGGCAGGAGTACATAGTGTTGCCTGACCCCTAAGAGTTTGAGACCAGTATAGGCAATAGCAAGACCTCATCGCTACAAAAAAAAAAAAAAAAAAAAATTAGCCAGGGGATTGTGGCACATACCCATAGTCCCAGCTACTTGGGAGACTGAGGCAGGAGGTTGCTTGACCCTAGGAGTTGGAAGCTACAGTGAGCCATGATGGTGCCATTGCACTCTGGCCTAAGTGACAGAGTAAAACCCTATCTCAAAAAAAAAAAAAAAAAATTTGCACGGGAACAATGGCCTCATACCAAAGCTAATGTATTAAGACAAATTCCCCTACTTCTACCATATATCAAGGAGCCTTGACAATAGTTTAAAAATGCTCTTTCCTTGACACAAACTAGAGATATACTGGTTGTCCTTCATTCTACATGTCTTATCAATTACCATATTTTGTTGTGTATAATGTGCAACTATTTTGGCCCAAATTTTTGAGGGAAAAATAAGGATGTACATTATACATGGGCAGTAAGGCTCAGGAGTTAGGGACCCCAGTGGGCCTTCTGGGGCTGCCATGCCCTCCCCCCTGGGCCTGCCCAGTGCATAGGGTTCCAGTATGGGAGGAGCTAGGATCCAGTGGGTGGACCAGAGCAACCTCCATTGCCATGAAGGGAGCAGTGGTGGGGTGGGCTGTGACCACAAGTAGCAACTGCTGAGGCTATGCCTTGGAGAGTACACAGAGCCCCACACAGTTCCAAGGGACCCACCTAGCTGCCCATGGGTTTCGTGGCCTCAGCAGCTCTGGTCCACCAGCCACATGCATGGCCATCTAAGCCATAGTCCTGACATGGCCAGGATGTAAGGGTTCCCAGGACAGAGGGAAAGGGCAGCTTTCACAGTGCAGGAAGGTGGTGTGATCTTCAAGTTTACCAGGGGAGTGTTAGCTTTCTCCAGATATGTCTCTTAACTGCCAAGTACCTGGCATGTTCTCAATGGGCATGTTCCTGAAAGTTTGGGTCAAAAATGTGGGTACACATTGTACAGAGAAGCACATTTTATACAGAGAAGCACCTTTTATACAGAGAAGCACCTTTTATACAGCAAACAGTTTTTTCTTCAGGCATAGCTCAATGTAAGAGCATAGTCTACAGTGTAAAAAAAAAAGAAAAATGTTGAAAAATAGGTTTTGACTTACAAAAAGGTTGCAAAAATAGTAGAGAATTTTGTTATCTCTTATTGTTTAAAATGTGGAAATCAAAACCATTTAGCCAAAACAGCATATTAACCCTTAAGCGAGAAGCAGAACTGACAGCATTATTTCAAGGAAAAAGGGCAATGGAGAGTTGGTCTTACCAGAGTCAAGAGCTCTGAAGATTAGTACTAAAGTTCAGAATGAGCCTGCTGAAATACATAAGGTTAGTCCTGTGGGCTTCTTATTGAGCTATGGGTTGAGAGAGTATAAGAAGATCCTGTATGGGTTTTCCTCTTTCTCTTTCATAGGAGGGGTACAAAGGAGAACTGTCAGATATCTGACAATCCTGCAGAAACTTATGCAGCAGAATGGGGATTGGGTGTAATCAGTGCTAAATGCTGGGAAAAATGTCAAACAGTGCCCTTCATCTGACTGCAGATTACATAATAGCTGCACAAAGATATCAAACCAATAATTTTATGAATGGGAATTACAAAACTAGAATACGGTGTGCTTTGGAATGTAGAGCAGAGGAGACCTAATACAGTTTGGAACAAGAGCCTCTCTGAGGAAGAGATAACAAGGAACTAGACAAGTGAAAAGGGGAAAGAACATACAGTGAGATCAAACAGAACATACAAAAGGAATCAAACTCAGTACTTCAGAAGAATGAAGATCTAATAAGGATAAAGTATTAAGCACCAGAACTGAGATGTAAAACCTGAGGCAAGCAAAGCCAGATCAAATGGAACCTTGTAAGCCATTTTAAGGACTTTACACTACAGTGAGCAGAGAGCCACAAAATGAATTTGAAAAGGTTTGGTGAAAGACATGACATGATTAGCTCTGCTGTTTAAAAAAAAAAAAAAAAAAATATATATATATATATATATATATATATATATTCCCCCCCGCCTTGGGTGAATGGCAGTATGGGGGGAGTTCAAGGTGATGGCTGAAGACCCTTTGTGTGACTGTTTCAATAGTCCACCAAGGAGACTATACTAACTAAAAGACAGAATCAAGAGGATTGGATGAACAGGGTGGGGGGTGGGGGAGTCAAATACACATATAATGGACCAGTTGTTGGTTGATGATAGTGGTCTGGGGAGGAAGAAGATAGATTTAGTCTTTTAATATTCAAACAAAAGTAGAATATACATATCTGGACTAGAGGAGAGTAGTGTGAGTTGAAAACAATATTTAGAGATTTTGACATAATAAGAGTAATTGAAATCCTGGAAATATAGCTAACAAATCTTAACAGTAGGTTTTTACCTATAAAAGATCTCTAAGCCAAGTATGGTGGCTTGTGCCTCTAATCTCAGCTATGTGGGAGGCAGGAGGATCACTTGAGGCCAGGAGTTCAAGACCAGCCAGGGCTACCCAGTGAGCCCATGTCTCTCTTTTTTAAACAATTTTTTTTTTTTTTTTTTTTTTAGAGACAGTCTTACTTTATTGCCCATGGTGGAGTGCCTTGGTGTCACAGCGCATAGCAACCGCCAAATGCTTGGCTTAGGCAATTCTCTTGCCTCAGCCTCCCGAGTAGCTGGGACTACAAGTACCTGCCACAACACCCAGCTATTTTTTTATTGTTGCAGTTTGGCCAGGGCCAGCTTCGAACCCACCACCCTTGGTATATGGGGACCCTGTGCCCTACCCACTGAGCCACAGGCCCCGCTCTTTTAAACAATTTTTTAAAAAGATCTTTTATTACCCCAGAAGTGCATTAATATACATAGTTACCATTCAATTAAAAAACAAAGATCTTTTATGCTGTAAGAGATATAAAAATAATTTTTAATATATTATAAAAGTAACATTTCTAACCATTAAAAATAGGTAAATCATGTTGGAACTATTGTTACCTACCACAAAAAAAAAAAAAAAAAAAAAAGATTGCTACACCATATCACACATAAAAATAAACCAAAACTTGGCTCGGCACCTGTGGCTCAAGTGGCTAAGGCCCATCCACATACACCTAAGGTGGCAGGTTCAAATCCAGCCCAGGCCTGCCAAATAACAGTGACGGCTGCAACCAAAAATAGCAGGGCATTGTGGTAGGTGCCTGTAATCCCAGCTACTTGGGAGGCTGAGGCAGGAGACTCGCTTGAGCCCAGGAGTTAGAGGTTGCTGTGCACTGTGATGCCATAGCATTCTACCCAGGGGTACAGCTTGAGGCTCTGTCTCTAAATAAATAAATAAATAAATAAATAAATAAAATAAACCTAAACTGATTAAAGGATTAAATACAAAAAATGAAACCACAAAACTGGCATGGCTCATGCTTGTAATCCCAGCACTTCAGGAAGCCAAGGCAGGAGGATTTCTTGAGGCCAGAAATTCAAGATTAGTGTGGGCAACAGTGAGATCCCATCACTACCAAAAAAACTAGAAAAATTAGCCAGGCATGATGGTGCATGCCTATAGTCTCAGCTACTTAGGAGGCTAAGGCAGGATGGCTTGAGGTCAGGAGTTCCAGGCTCTGGTAAGCTATGATGATGCCACTGCACTCAAGTCCAGGAAATAGAGCAAGACCCTATCTCCAAAAAGGAAAAAATAAAACCTACGAAATAATAAAATATTGACAAATTATTGATTTTAAGGTTAAGGAAGGCCTTTCTAAACATGGTGTAAAAATGGACAGGACAAAAATGGAAAAATGTGGCCCATAGAAAGGCAATATCCTCTATATCCAAAATATAAATAAAATTAAAAATAAAAAATCAATAGAAATCAAATTAGGCAGCACTCATAGCTTAGTCAACAGGGTGCCAGCCACATAAACCTAGGGTGGCGGGTTCAAACAGGGCCCAGGTCTGCTAAGCAATAATAACAACTGCAACCAAAAAATAGCTGAGCACTGTGGTGGGTGCCTATGGTCCCAGCTACCTGGGAAGCTGAGGCAAGAGAATCACATAAGCCTAAGAGTTTGAGGTTGCTATGAGTTGTGATGCCACAGCCCTCTACCTGGGGCGACAGATTGAGACTGTCTCAAAAAAAAAATTAAATTAAAAGACAAACAAGCTAAAATATTCTTGATACATGTATTAAGGGATAGATAGACCTAATATATAAAGGCTTCTTATAAATGAGCAAGGAAAAAAGATGACCTAAGAGAAAAAAAGAATAGAACAATATACCAAGAATTATGAAAGGCCAATAAATACACCAAAGTTCCATCTCTGTGGTAACCAAGAAAATGGTTAACTCAAAGAATGAAGAATCAAAGTTTACATAAATTGGAAAAATCTATTTTATTTTATTTTTTATTTTTTTGAGACACAGTCTCAACCTGTCACCCTAGGTAGAGTGCTGTTATATCACTGCTCACAGCAACCTCAAACTTTTGAACTTAAGTGATCCTCTTGCCTCAGCTGCCCAAGTAGCTGGGACCACAGGTGCCCGCCACAGTGCCCAGCTATTTTTGGTTGTAGATGTCATTGTTACTTGGCAAGCCCAGGCTGGATTTGAACCCACCAGCTCCAGTGTATGTGGCTGGTGCCTTAGCCCCTTGAGCTACAGGCGTCAAGTTGGAAAAATCTACTTTAAATGCTCTACTCAAGACAGGCAAAATTACATGCAAAAAGAGCTCTCATATACACTGGAGGGAATATAAACTGGAACCATCTTTCTGAGGCAGTATGCCAATATATTGGCAATATGTCAATCAGGTCTGAGAGTTGTAGCTTCAGTTGTAGTTGGAATGTTGTAATTTGTGCATACAGAAAGTCAGAACAGAATAGTCATTTTGTATATACAACATCTGTAGTGTATTTCAGAAGCTCCTCAAAGCTATCAGTATATTATTAAAATGCCTATACTCTTTGACCTAGTAATTCAACTATCATAATTTTCTCTTAAAGAAGTAACTTCCCAGAAAGGAAAAAAAAAAACAATTCTTTGGTTAAATATCAAAAATATCCTGTTTGCTGTCAGAAACAACAATTTTTCTTTTTTCTTTTTTTTTGCAGTTTTTGGCCAGGGCTGGGTTTGAACCCACCACCTCCAGCATATGGGGTTGGCACCCTACTCCTTTGAGCCACAGGCGCCACCCCAGAAATAACAATTTTTCTATTGAAGCTTAGCACATTATGGTATTTCCACTTGGTAGAAATTATATAGACATAAAGATAATCAACAATGAAAATACAGGCTGGGCTCGGCGCCTGTGGCTCAAGCGGCTAAGGCGCCAGCCACATACAACTGAGCTGGCAGGTTCGAATCCAGCCCGGACCCACCAAACAAGAATGACAGCTGCAACCAAAACATAGCTGGGCATTGTGGTGGGCGCCTATACTCCCAGCTAGTTGAGAGGCTGAGGCAGGAGACTTGCTTGAGCCCGGGAGTCGGAGGTTACTATAAGCTGTGATGCCACAGCACTCTACCCAGGGGGACAGCTTGAGGCTCTGTCTCAAAAAAGAAAAAAAAAGAAAGAAAAGAATAGCCAGGCGTTGTGGTCCCAGCTATTTGGGAGGCAGAGGCAGGAAACTCACTTGAGCCCATGAGTTGGAGGTTGCTGTGAGCTGTGATGTCACAGCACTCTACCCAGGGGGACAGCTTGAGGCTCTGTCTCAAAAAAATAAATAAACAAATAAATAAAAAAGAAAGAAAAGAAAATACAGGCTGGGCAAGATGGCTCTCACCTGTAATCCCAGAACTTTGGAAGGTCAAGGTGGGAGGATCACTTGAGGCCAGGAGTTGAAAACCAGCCTGGGCAACATAGCAAAACTGTGTCTCTATAAAAAAAATAGAAAAATTGGGCAGCGCCTGTGGCTCAAAGGAGTAGGGTGCCAGCCCCATATGCTGGAGGTGGTGGGTTCGGACCCAGCCCCAGCCAAAAACTGCAAAAAAAAAGAAAAGAAAGAAAAATCAGCAAGGTGTGGTGATATACACATGTATTGCTAGCTACCAGGAGGCAGAGGCAGGAGGATCACTTGAGCACACAAGTTTAAGGCTACAAAGAGCTATAACAATGTCATAATCTAGCCCAGGCAAGAGAGCGAGATCTTGTTTGAAAAACAAACAAAAATGAAAATATGTGACTATTTGGAAAAATATTTATGCAAAAAATCCAAGATAGTAAAACTTCAAGGCTCAGTGCCTGTAGCTCAACTGCTAGAGCACCAGCCACATACACTGAAGGTGACAGGTTTGAATCCAGCCCGGGCCTGCCAAACAATGACAATTACAACCAAAAAATAGCCGGGCATTGTGATGGGTGGCTGTAGTCCCAGCTACTTGGGAGGCTGGGGCAAGAGAATCACTTAAGCCCAAGAGTTTGAGGTTGTTGTGAGCTGTGACGCCACAGCACTCTACTGAAGGCCATATAATGAGACTGACTCAAAAAAAATAAATAAAATTAAATAAAATTTCAAGTATAACATAACATCATATATGCTTCTTAAAATATGTATGCAAGATCAAGAAGAAAAAATAATCATCACTGTGGAGATACAATAAATTATGAATGATTTCCCCCAACTTCTACTATCTACATATGCCTTATTTTTTAGAAAATTAACTTAAATCTATTAAGAATATACATCAAATTTAATTTTTATTTATTTTTTTTTTTTTTTATGAGACGGAGCCTCAAGCTATCCACCTGGGTAGAGTGCCATGGCATCACAGCTCATAGCAAGCTCCAACTCCTGGGCTCAAGCGAGTCTCCTGCCTCCGCCTCCCAAGTAGCTGGGACCACAGGCGCCCGCCACAACGCCCGGCCATTTTTTGGTTGCAGCCATCATTGTTGTTTGGCGGGTCCGGGCTGGGGATTCGAACCC
>CAUYQV010120833.1:0-21623 GCA_963574575.1 Galagoides demidoff
TAAATATATCAGTTAGCTACAGAAATGATCTCTGTTGTTTGAAACAACTATCTTTCCACTCACCCAAGGCTGCTCGATTCTTCGAGAATTTATAGAACAGGTAACTGAAAATAGTACAAGGTCCTTTTGTGGAAATGCTGATTCTACATGAAGAATAAAACATTTCCCAAATGTTAAAATACATGCTTAGGCAAATCCAGCACCAGAACTTTTTTGGAGGTAAAATTCAAAGGAGATATTACTATAGGATGGTTTTTAAGGTTATAGGAATCATCTCTATCACCATGAAAGTAAAATGTAGGCTTAATATTTTATTTGGATAGATGTATTTCTGAAGGTGATTCAGACCTCATTGTCTCGCCTTCCCTGAACGCTCCCTGGCCAGCTTACTCCGCACGGCTACCTCAGCCCAGCAGGTGCTCTCCATTTTGTAATGCCTTGTGTCATAAGGTGCTTCACGGTATGACAAGTGCATTCGTGTGCACTTATAACGAACCTAATGGCAGCTTTTCTCTAGCTTAAATGAGCAAGCCTGCCGCTGTAGAGTAATGATGTTTTAATTGCACATTTGGTGCACAAAAAGTGAAGCGAAAGCTTAATTCACGTACTTGTAAGAGCTGCATTAAAAAAATATATTTGCAGTGAAGCAGCAATTATATTTCGAGGCATTCATTCAAATCGGCCTGTAGGACTATGCAGGTACTCTATTCTTCCTGCTACCTTTATGGAATAAGTGAGAGTGGTTGTAATGTTGGTTTGAAATGGTGCCTGGTTGTGATGTTAGTAAGCAGCTGTATTCTAAAAATGAGACGTGTACTGAGATTTAACCTGCTGCCTCTTCTTAGAAACGTAGCCAGATTCCCTTGCCTTCCAGACAACTGTTCAAATAATGTTCATCAGCCCCAAAATAAATGTTCCTCTAGTAACATGGATATTTTTGTGAAAATTTCACTCGTTTTTAAAAAATGAAACCGATTGTGATATTCACAGTGCTCTGACTCTTCTGGTTGTGAGTGACTCATGCAGTGTTCACGTGAATAGAAATCCTGCTCCGTGGTGCCCCAGAATAAGATTTTAATAACCACATTGGAGACGAGACTATCTTATTTTGTAAATCAAGCTAATATATAAGATTCACCTCGCTGCTGCCGTGATTTGCCGGTGATTTCATGAATGTTTGTAGACTGGCAAACTGAATGACCGAGATCCAAAGGGAATCTGGGATGTGGGATAGAACTCAGTTAAAGAAATACAGTATCAGAGGAGCCACCAAGAAAGGAGAAGGGAATTTCCAAATCTGCCCTGGTTTTGGCGTAACCATACCCTGTTTACTATTCAAGCCCAGATAACGTACAGTGCTGATTTCCTAAATATATGTCCTGCATGCAAAGTCTGACGGCAGCTGCATCCCCTAGGAAGACAGAGAATTAGAGTGCAAGTATGTGTTTGAGAAGACCAGCACTGTGTGCTCAGAAATCATCAGAGGTAAAAAGTGGAAATGTGGTACATTCAGATGCTTACAAGTGCACACGTATCTGACTAATAATAGTTAATACATTGTGCTTGTCAGGTGCCTGCTGGTGTTCTAAGCACGCGACCAATTTACGCGTTTATTCTTCAGCTAATCCAACCTCACAATACAGACACTACCAGCATCACTGTTTTTCCCAGGATCACATGGTAAGGTATCAGCACATCTGGGGGTTGAATGTAGGCAGCCTGATTTCAGAGCAAATCCTTTTAACCACTGTTATTTCCTGCCTTGTCTGAAAAGACAGCGTCCCTCCCAGAACTAGCCAAACAGCATGCTTCATTCCAGATATGGGATTGTTTTTTAATATATATCTCATCTTGTTTACTTAGTTATCATGTTAAGACATTTATACTCTATACTAATAGATCCGACATGCACCCTTGCATTATGCACCATTGATGTGCTCCCACCATCTGCCCTCCCTCCAGCTGGCCTCCTCCTCCTTCAGCTTGGGCCATAGTTGTGATCTATTCTTCATATGAAAATGTGAATGATTGTAAATTGGTTTCATAATAGCACTGAGTACATTGGATATTTTTTTTCTTCCATTCTTGAGATACTTTAGTAAGTAAGATATGTTCCAGCTCCATTCATGTAAAAGTAAAAGAGGCAAAGTCTCCATCTTTTTTAAGGCTACATAATATTCCATGGTATACATATATCATAATTTATTAATCCATTCATGGGTGGATGGGCACTTGGGCTTATTCCATGACTTGGCTATTATGAACTGAGCTGCAATGAACAATCTGATGCAAATATCTTTGTTATAAAGTGATTTTTGGTCTTTTGGATATACACCTAGTAGAGGAATTGCAGGATCAAACAGCAAGTCTACTTTTAGATTCCTGAGTATTTTCCAAACTTCTTTCCAAAACGGACGTATTACATTGCACTCCCATCAGCAGTGCAGAGGTGTTCCCTTTTCTCCACATCCATGCCAACATCTGCAGTTTTGGGATTTTGTTATGTGAGCCACTCTTACGGGAGTTAGATAATATCTCAAAGTGATTTGCATTTCTCTGATGATTAAAGATGATGAGCATTTTTTCATGTGTGTGTAGGCCATGTGCCTATCTTCTTCAGAGAAACTTCAGTTCAAGTCCCTTGCCCACAACAAGAAGCTATACTAGGAAAATACCACACCGTAATTGTCAGTTAGCTTGAGGTTCCAACAATTATTCACAATGTCTATTTACACGACTGTTCCTAATACCTGTTTTATAAATTTTAAAATTTTCCACAAAGTACTAATGGTGATTCTAATCCTTAGTACGTTATAATTTTCTGAGTTGAGACACATGGTACATTTTATGTTAAAAGAGGTATAGAAAGAAAGTATTTGAAGGGAATAATTATCACCAGCCAGGCAAGATGAAGGCTGAAGTTCTTGCTATTTTACATCCAAGTAAAAGAACCTGGCATGAAATTGCTGTGACTCAGTCCCCAGTATCTCACTACTGGGCTACATTGTGAATCTTGGCCCTCCCCTTGTTTCTACTTGTTTTACTCTTATCTCTTTCGAGGTTTAGAACTCACTAAAGCCAGAAATCCCTTAGTCCTGAAACACAGAAAGAGTGCCTGGAGTTTGTCACATATATCTTGAAATTAATATTATCCTTCTTGTTTTCAATACATTTAAATAGAATTCCAGTTTCCTTCCTAAGTAAAACCTTTGTTTTGGAAAATTAAAAGACCTTTGCTATCAGTAGTAGTAATAATAATAATAATAATAATAATAATAATGATAAATTATCTCAAGTATGTGTAACATGTTCTTTTCCTTATACTCCTCATATCTTATCTTTTTTCTTAGGTTCTTATTTTATATGCAGTTGCAATATTCAAGGATTCACATTCTTAAAAGTCATACGAGTAAAGTATGTAGGATATTAAACAAAAATTATACGAGGCCATTGCTTTCGACTCACCTACTACACTAGGACCCTACAGTTAAGATAAAATTAAAATGGAGTCATCATGCTTAATGTCACATTATCAAAATTAAATTTTAAGGAAGCAAATGGATACAAAAAGCAGGATTTTTTTTTTTTTTACAAATAGAGATTTCAAGTCTACCTGTGTCAAGAAATAATAATGTCCCCTTTAACTCTTACAAAAAAAAAAAAAAAAAAAAAAAAAAAACTTGTTATTAAATAATTAGTATCTTTTCAACTTCTGTTCCCGAAAATTCAGCCTCAAGACAGTGCCGCTCCTGGCCAACCCGATGATCAGCGGTATAGAGTATACCAAGAACTTCATCCACAGGAATTCGAGCTCAACAACTTCCCCGTGGGGCTAGGGAAGAAGGGCAACCTGGCCCACACCATCGACTTCGGCCTGGCCACGCAGAACCGGGACGCCCGCACCTACTAGCACATCCCCCTAACTGAAAACAAACGAAGGGAAGCACATCTCCTTCCCCAAAACAAGACTCTGTCGGCCACTGCCCGCTAGGCCTCCATCAACACCCCCTGGGCATCAGGCAAAGCCGTGGAGATGACCTGGAGAGTCTGGGCTACATGCTCATAAACTTACTTCAACCTGGGCTCCCTGCCCTGACAGGGCCTCGAAGCAGCCACCAAGTGCCAGAAGTGCGAGTGAATCGGGGAGACGATGTGGACGCCCGGAGGTCCTCCGCAGAGGCTGTCCCTCCACCCTCCGAGTCCTCCACGTACCTCTACCCCTCGTTCCCCGCGGTTCCACCCCAAGCCCGACCCCTCCTACCTGTGCCGGCTCTTCTGCAACCTCTTCCACCTGCGGGGCTGCTCCTGCGACCGCGTCTTCGACTGGAACTCGCTCAAATTCCTGCTCCAAACTCCAGGCCCGGGGTCTGGACTGCAGGGCCCCCTTGCTGACGTCACAGGAAGGCCTGAGCCCGTCAGGCCCAGGCCTGAGGAGCGTCCTCTGGGACCACAGGGTGACTCCCACAGCCGGCAGTGCCGTGAGAGGGCCTGGTGGAAAGGCCGCCTTGGGACTCTGAGAACTGACCAGCTGTCCGAGCGCCAGACAGAGCTTGAAGGAGGGACGGTAACTGCGCCTGCGCCGCCCCAGCCAGCCCTGCCAGGGCCTCCGGGTGCATCTGAGCTTGTTAAACCCCCACACTGCTTCAGACAAAACAAAACAAAAAAAGACACTGTCTGGTATTGCCCAGTGGATACTTTCATGAAAACCAATTATATGTGTATGGATATGTGTTTGTAATTTTGCCATGTGAGAGGATAGATGGTAGATTTGCCTCTGGGTCTCCTCTGGAAGGAAGAATGTCCTGACGCCCCCTACCCGAAGTCCTCTCTCCTTCCCCATTCTTCTATTTCTTTCTCCTTGTTGTGATTGTCTCTTGAGTTTTAATGTTTTTTTTCTCAACATTCTAAAATACAAGACAGTAGCTTTCTACTTTTGTCCCTAACCGAGTTGATATGAATGGGGATTGTCTACTGAGTGCCCTTTCACCACGCCTGCATTTTGATTGGCTGCACTGAGTGACTGACAGGAGAAAATCTCCCCAGAATAATCTGAACCTGCTCACTTAGGATAGACCACTGGCAAAGAGAACCCTGCTGTTTCAACTTCTCTCCTTTCCTAATACTGAGGAACTCCGTTAATGCCAGAGGCTTTTTTTTTGGCCTGGAAGGCCCTGGATTTCGTAAGCTTGCATGAGAGACCTAAAATATTGCAAGAATGTTCTTTCCTTTAAACTTCCTAATGCTTCCTGTTTTCTATCAGTTTTCAAGCAGAAATATCTTAAGTGTTTGTTTAGCAAACTTTCTCCCTGTCCAACTTTACCAGACCAGAACAAGAGAAACTCTGATCTGAGCACTCCACAGAGAGTTCCCAAGTCCCTGCTTCCTGGCCAGAGGATGTTTGAGATATGTAATAATTCTTTCTTGCCATCCCTACTTCTCTCTTTCTCTAGAAAATGCAGTCCTGTGAACCTACATTGTCCCCTTTCTCTGACTTCCCAGCCAGTGCTCTGAGCACTCTGAATTTTGAATGTTCCTTTCAGTCACCTGACCTCTTTGACCCCATGCATTTCTTACAGAATTAGACTAATTCCTCTTCAGATACACACACAACTTAGAAGTGTTAAAAAAAAAATAATAACCTTGGACAAATTTAATGTAACGAAGTTTAATTGAGCAAAGAATGATTTGTGAATTGGGAAGCCTCTGAACCAGAATATGTTCAGAGAGACTCAGGCACTGCCTCAGGGTTGAAGATTTATGAACAGAAAAAGGAAAATGATGTACAGGGCATGAAGTGAGGTACAGAAACATTTGGATTGATTTTGGCTTAATTTTGTCTTATTTCAGTTAGCTACCTGGGGATGGCTATAACTTGGTAGCTAGTGTAAGAACAGGTTACAGTCTAATTACATATCCAGTTATAGCTGCCTGTGTATGTAGAAGCCAGCTGAATTTAATACACATAAGGAGACAGCTTTAGGTTAAACTTAATGTAGCAGAGGACATGAGACTCGGGTGAATCTCACTTGAATCTAACACATCACCCATGAACTGTTACTTTGTAGATGAGGTTATTTGCCTATTGTTATTATGGTAGGGATGTTTGAGTTAATTAGAAGATTCTTTGTATTGCTATGCTGTACCTGGGATGTCTCTGAAGTCGCCATCACCATATACAGGGAAAATGGAAAATTATGGCTAGTAAACATTATGAATTTTTTACAAATAAATGGCCAACAGGGAAATAATATTTTGTAAATATTTTGTAAAATTTTGTAATGACTCTTTTGTAAATAAAGGTACATGTAGCTATAGTTTTCACTTTCCCTTTGAATGACAACTTTTGGGACACCCTGAACATATCATTCTTAAGTATATATAGTAGAATTTCTATAAGTTCAAAGAATTTGAAATATAATGGTGGAGACAGTTATTAAACAGACAAATAGATAAGTACACATATAATTACACGTGGAGTGAGTACTACAGAGAAAAGTCTTAGTCACCATAGATAAATTAATACAAAGTATAGATGTAGATTTCTTTGATCAGGAAAGGTCTCTGTGAAAAGATGAAACTTGATCAAAGTCATGAAAGCTAGGAAGAACTAGCCTAGGTAAGTATATTTCAGGCCACTTGGATAGACCTTTCACCAGGCACTGACACTGCTAATGTGACTAGGATACTCTCAAGTTATACAAAACTCTCGCTTGTATCCAGAGCATTCCAAGATCTACATTTCCAAACTTGACTTTCCCTTGGAGTTTATCTAATACCAGAGAACTCTAACTGGAAGATGTTATTGTTTATCTTATTAAAGCAAATCCATCATCTACTCCTAATAAAATGTCCCCTCAACACTTGTGGGTGAACACAGGGATGGGTTGGCCACATCTGCTGTGTCTCTTGGAAATATTTCATTAAAATATTTTATAAGGTACCTAGAAAAGCAAACATTGACAATAGATCTATGCATTGAGAGCTACCAAAGAACATATGTCCAGTATGAATGAACCTTTTATCAGTGCTGTGAATGTTAATAGACTGAGAAACAGATAATTCTACAAACGCCACATGTTCCAGTCTGATACAGAACAGGATGTACTCGCAAGGAAATCAGGAAAATGCTTTCTATTTCTTTTTTCCCTCCAATTATGTCTAATTACAGAATAGACAGGATATAGTGGACCAAAAAATTAAATGACATTGGAGAGTAGAGGAAGTTGGTGTTTCCTAAATGTCCATCCTCAGGAAGTTGACAAACTATAGTTGACTCTAATAGTCAAACAACCGAACAGCAAGGGTGGAAAATACTCTTCCTTACCCAAGCAGCTCCAGAATAACCAAATATTAGTTAGATATTGTGGATTTAATTAAATCATGTGCAGATGTGTTAGCCTTAGGTTTATGCTTTAACCACATTGGCCTTCTGATGTTCCTCAAATAGGTCAGTCTGTTGCAACCCCAGTGCTTTTGCACTGTCTATGCACACCTGCCTGAAACACTTTATGCCCACATTTTTGCAGCTCTTGCTTCTTATCTACCATATAAGTAGTAATTTATTTCTGGTCTGTACTCTACACATCCCCATCATCTAAAACAGCCTCTCCAAATTAGTAAGACCTTGGTGCATATTTCTTTGAAATACTGAGTGGAGACCGATAGGGGGAAAAGTTTAGACATCAGCTGAACAGTGGGGGAATACTGGAAACTCTGCTATTCACTTTGAATAGAAAAAAACTGCATATACCTGTCCCAGGAGAATATAGATATTCTATTTTTTGAAATCCATCAAAAATTATCAAACTTTGCATTGTTCTAAAATTCATACAAAGAGGATTCTTTGAAAATAATCACTTTCTTTAAAAGAAGAAGGAAAAATAAATTTTAAGAAGTATCCAATGTACACAGCCCTATTATGAAACTAATTTATAGCTTTCATATGAAAGCTATAACCTAATTATAGCCTAAGAATATGGGGAAGGGGGAGGGGAAGGGGAGGGGGATGGGGGTGATTGGAGGGATCACTTCTATGGTTCATCTTACAAGGGTACAAGTGAATCTTTCTAAGAGTAGAATATAAACATCTTAACACAATAACTAAGAAAATGACACAAAGGCTATGTTAACCAGTTTGATGAAAATATTTCAAATTGTACATGAAAACACCACACTGTACCCCATGATTGCATTAATGTACACAGCTATCATTTAATAAAAAAAAAGAAGTTACCAAAATCTTACAATATTGGTATGAAGATGTATTTAAAAGTCCCAAATTTGAGAATACAGGGTTATTTGGAGATATACGTCTAGAGATGAAAAAGCTCAGGTTAACATGTGAAATTAACATAAGAATACAAAAATACAATAACAAAATGGAAATATATTTATAAGCAGTGAAGAAAAGAAGTGACGTCATTGAAAACTGAAGCAGAGCTGTATTGATTTTAGATTTCAGAGACGTTCCAGAAGGCAGAAGCAAAATGAAAGCAAATAAAATGATCATAGAAATAAAGATACACGGAACTGAGAAGTAATAAGTTAAGAAGAGAACTAGAAATAATAATATCTGGCATTTATATAATGCAAAACAATGTTGAAGGTTCTTTTCCCTTGTTCCTGATCTTTTAAAACTTACAAACCCTCTAACATGGGTACCATGATTGTTTCCATTTTATGACCAGAAGCCTGAAACATGGAGAGATGATGTGGCTTGCCTTAGGGCAAACAGCTAGAATGAGAAATCAGCCCATCTGTGTCAAAATATCCAACGTGGATCAAGTCCACTAGTTCTAAATTTAGTAAACATGGCTTTGCTTTTATCTATTACATGATCATTGTTAAAAGGTCTTATTGTCGCTTGAAAACAAATACTCCATATTGTTACTATTCTTTGTCTTTTTCAAAGGAGCAAATAGTTGTAAAAAATAAAAATGCTTTTTCTCATTATATTATGGTGTTTCTGCCCGAGTCTCCTGGTAGTTTTTATACTCTGTTCTAGTTCTTTGATTATCCTTTAAAGTTTTATGAATTGAATTGCTTTCAGTTTTTGCTTTTACATGGTATATACTTTTATTTTTAAACCAATAGCCGATATGAAAAGATATGTTTGATCTAACCCTGCCATCTTGTTTTAAGATAGATTTTCATCATTTCTTCTGGGGCTTTGTGGTAAGAGAATTGAACAAATACATCTTCACTTCTGTTATAAGAATTACTCAGCTGTTCCCTTGTTAGAGATTTTTATTTCTATTTTCCTTGGAACTAAACTATTTAGAAGTAAAGTGTTGTTCTCAACCTGTCCTACAACTGCCAATGAGTAACATAGGAAAAAGCACTAACAAGAAAGTGAATGGTGACTATTATTTTGTTTGTGGTGTTTATCACAAAAAAATACAAAATAATTAAGAAATTAACTGTATTAGGAAAGAAATCACTCTCTAAATTTAATGGGCATGAAAACCTGTCTTCTGATACTTCTTACTAATTTCAAAATAAAAAATACCTTTTCAGAAGTGATCTATTTGTCTCTCGTTCTGAAAAGCCTGCTGCCAGATGACATCTAGGTAATTATTCAAATGTTAAACACGATTTCGGTGCACAGGCAGGTAGCGCTCACAGATTAATCTGCCTTTTTAGACTTTCATCTACTAATTAGAATGCAACTGGAATCCAGGGAGTTTTATTATTATGTTTGAAGGAAAATCTCCCTATGGTGGCTCAATGATTAATCATGAAAAGAACAGACAATACGAGATTCCTTATTTCCCTATTATGTAAGAAAGATCTATGAAATTGTAACATCAAAAATATCTTTCAGTCGAAATAAACTCACCTATGCCAGTTTCTGAAACAAAGCATATCATTTTGAAAGGTAGTGCGTTTGGCTCATTATTTTGTTTTTTGCAGAAATTTTACAGTACCAGTGTCAGAAAACAAAATCACTTTTATCCATGGTTTGAAATGCAATTTCTTCCATTCTGTGACTAATGGTGCTTATTTTAAAGTTTTGGTAAGCTAATAGGAGCAATTCACTTATTTACCTAGTAAACTTTTAAAAGGGAATATAAGTCTCCATGTAGGCACATACTCAGATCGGCTGCTACTTCTGTCTGTGTCCACAGATGTTCAAAACATTTCAAGGCTGCAAGGCATTGTGGGTACAGCTTGTGCCCAACATGCTACAGTGTCCCTGACAGCTAGGATAGTATGGGCCACACAGTAAGAGATAAGAAAGTACCAAGGAAAATCTATGAATGAAATTTTAATAGCTTTAGGTTTCAGGTAGTCACGTAGTTGACTGAACAACAAAAACACACATGTGCATGCATATGGGTCATTTTGACTCCCTACAACTTACCAAATGATTTTTACCATCATGACTATTAAATTGTATGTTCATTTGACAGGTAGATAATTTTCATTGCCAAAAAAACAAAGGCCAAAAATAAATTCAATGTTTGATGACCTTAAAGACAATTTAGAAAAATGTAAATGGTATTTAATAGAGGTTACTCAAGGGGTCACATTATTAAATCTAATATTAACCCTGTGAGATGGACAGAAAGAAAAACCCCCATTTGCACAGCTGAGAAAGCTGATGCCAGAGTGGTTTAACCTTGACTATAGATTTGCAGGCAGGTCTGCTGATACCAAATGCACTGGATTTTTTGCATACACAATAAAAGCACCTTTAGTTCTTTAATTCAAAACAAAGGTTGTTTTTGATTCTTAAAAACAAATTGAGACAGATGTCTTCCTGGAGGTATAGATATAGTAAACATAAATAATTTCTGTTTTCCTAATTTCAAGCAAGGTTAATCATTTAAACAATAAAACAAAACAAAAATTATGGTTTCGCTGATAGATTTTTCAAGGAAAACAGAAATACCAGCACCTAAAATATGTTTGTCACTTTTAAGATACATCACTTTTTTCAGAAATATTGAAATATGAAAAAAACATGTGGGGATGCCATTGTATACAATGTGCACTGTTACTGTGGTGGATCTAAGTCTTTCAGGTTCTTCAAATTCCAATTTAAATTACATTAAGAAATTGCACATAACCATAGAAACCTATCAGGTCCCCTGGAGGAAAATGTATTATGTTTCTTTGATTGGGTCTCTCCTATTATTAATTTTACATTGGTGTTGTATATTCAATTGCATTTCTGTTGAGTCGTTATGCCTCAGTTTCCTCATCTGTGCAACTAATGAGAAGCAAATACTGGAAAGACTGTGAAAAATAAAGAAGATACCCTTGTAAAATATCGGCCCATAAATCAGTTATCAAATAAGTTGACACAAATGTTAGCAATAAACATTAGATAGCAATATTAACCTCCATCAAAACAATTCTGGGATGACATTACCATCCTGATACTGAAAAAACGAGAAAACTTAGTCCATTTGGTAGAACACTTGATGAAACCTACAAAGGCACAAAGAGGCAAAGTTAAAACTCAAGGTCCTTAATGTTCAAGTTGTGGGACATGGGCAGGACTAGGGCACATGTGTCGTGAAACACACGCATACGGAGAGAGGTGACACAGGACAGGCTGGGGAGGAAAAGGGAGAGAGAGAACAGCAGCAGGCCTTTGTCATCAGGGCCTTGCCCTATCCTCTGCCTATTTCCTTCACATAAAATACCACGTAGGATTAATGATGACAAGTATTACCAGCTAACATTCACTGAGCAGTCACTACATAGCAAGCCCTATCCTAAGCACTGGCTCTCAGTCCCCTTTACAGATAAGGAAAGTGAGGCTCCCCTCGCAGGTGTCAGTACAATGTTTCAACCCCAGGTGGATAGAAACCTGGAATAGGAGAAGCAGTTGGACCTGCTTGTCCCAGAGTGACAATGACACAGAAATGAGTAGGGTGGTAACTGGAATTGGATGGACGTGACTTGAGAAATTAAAAAATACAAATTATTAAAACTTCATTTTAGAAAAATCAACTTTGTGAATCCTCGACTAAAAATAGGCCACTGTTCACATGCTATTGTCTGCTTGTAGGAAGTTGTCTCAAGTTCATTGCCTTTTGTGGTTCTGCAAAAAGCCAACAGATTCCTGGAAAAAAAGAGTAAGAAGATAGAAGAAGCATTTAGTATGTTTTAAGGCATTTGGCTGCTATACCCTGGCATATAATTTATTTCCTTTTTAACTTGTTCACTGGCTGTACACTTCTATTGAATATCATCTTTGTGATGATAGGATGCATTTTCGTCTGTTGTATTCCAGGTTGTTACAACAGGGTTTAGTTCAGAAGGGTATTTATGAAATAGTTGCTGAATGAATGAATTTCTCTCAGACTTCCAGGGACCTGAGCTCTGAAGCTGCCCTTCATGACTTACTCACTATGTGGTCTTGGATGAATGATCTCAGATCTCAGTCTTGTTAACTGAGGATGGTAATCACTTCTTCTCAGAGCAGTCTGGTAATTAAAGGGTCAGACCATCTAGTGCCTAACTCTTCCTGGCAGGTCTCAGAACTGTGGACTATCACTCAGCCTGCATGTACCTGAATCTGACTCTGAGGATACGTTATGAAGCTCAGAATTAGCACAAAATTCATAGACTACTCAGTCAAAACAGATTATCTTATCACTCAGAGTGTGTCTCTTCTAGAGAATTTACACTGCTAACAGTTTGGAGAAATTTGGGGCTCATCTTGGTCAAGCATTATCTCCACTGTTAATTTGCATGCCTAATATATCTATTTTCTCAAATTATCTAGGAAAGTCTTCCACTGTTATCCAGAAGGAGTTAAGTTAGTCACCATCAAATCTTCCCTCATCAATATAAGCCATTATCCCAATTAAATATCATTCTGAAAGCAATCTTAATCAATCTAGACGTGGTAGGCTTCCTGAAAGAATTGCCTAATTAAATTCATCACAGAATAAAATGATTCTGCCTGGTCAACCCAATAAGGACAGGAAACAAAAAAGAGAGGAGAATACTTGGAAGTTAACCCCTGGCAGTACCCAACAGAGTTTAGAGTCTACGGGGCTGATGCTTCCCACAGGGCACAGAGATCATTCACATGAAGCCTTTTTGTGAAAAATTCTGACAAGATGGCTGGAATCATGTACTTCGACACACCTCCTCCCCATCTTGGCTCTCTCTTTGTTCAGATCTTGACTATCTGTAAATTCAGAGTCTTGTTTGCTCTTCCAGTTCCAGGGCTGTCAGAGATGCTCGTGCAGGTGGTTCTCTGCACAGAGCAAGGTTGTTCACTGCCAAGTGGAGTCTGATACCCAGCCCAGGTGCTTCGCGTTTATGCTAACTGTCAACAAAGAGGCACACCGTCAGAAGCTCTGTCCTTACTTATGTGAGACATGTCCTAAACTTATTCTATCCCTCCTGTGTTACTTCCCTATGAAAACTGAAGCAAATTATCACATTGAGTGGCTCAAAACAAGAGAAAATTATTCTTTCACAGTTCTTAAGGCTGGAATCCAAAATCAAGATGGCAGCAGGGCCATTGGAAGGCTAAGGCTTTCCTTAGCTAGTGGCTGCTTCTCTCTGTCATTCATCTTCATGTCACCCACTTTACTAAGTATCTGTGTTATATCCTTTTGTCTCTTTCCAATAAGGGCACTTATGATGCCAGGGTTCATCTGCAGAACTAAGAGCCTTGACCTCTCACACAGCCTGGTGATTAAGAGCAAGGATGGTACCTTCATTTCACTTGAGTTCTTTTACAGTTATGAACTTTTGACCATAGGAAAGCTATTTATTTTCACTGAGCCTCAGTTGTCTCATATGTAAAATTACAATAAAACTAATATATGGAAGACACAGTCTAAAGTGACCTCAATGACCATATTCTTGTATTATTTCCTTGCCTTGAGTGCAGTTAGAACTTAAAAATTGGTTCTCATCAATAGATAGGTCAATATGACAGGCTGTCATTCTGTTAATTATGTTGCATTTATGGCAAAGGGAATAAAATGCCATTCTAATGACTGTGTTAAATCATGTAGGTCTCCATCTTAGCACACCTTAGTTAAAATAGATTATCTGCTGGCCTGAAGGATGCAAACTGCTGTGTTGTCACTGGCCTATGAACAGGGACGTGAGGTAGGAAACTTGGGGCACCCTCCAAGTGATACTCAGTAGACGCCAGGACCTTCAGTCCTAAAGCCACAGGAAATGAATTCTGCCCACTATCTGAATAAGCTTGGAAGCAGACTTTTCCCCAGTTGAGCCTCCAGATAAGAATATGAAGTGTGGTGCTACACAGCGACACACTTCTCCAGCTTAAAGAAAGCAAAGTAGACAACAGATCAACTTTTAGCAATTAGATGTTTTAGAAACAGGTAGACAAATTAAGTTACATGGCTGACCAGCCACCAGGAGGTTTTCAGAGAAAATATTTGTGTCTTGTAGGCAGATGTTAAAAAGAGAAAAAAGGAGAGTTTTGATGGAGAGTTATAGGTGGAGCAGGAGTGATTATTGCAAATACCTCAGCTATACAATTCAATGCAGCAGCTTTAATCGCTCCTGTCTGCTCAGTGTGAATTCAATAGGTAAATTTGACCACATATGGAATTGCAGGAATTAGAGAATTAAAAATTACTTGAGTGTTGATGATTTTTATGAATGTTTTACAAAAGTGGAAAAAACATACACATTTGTATGTGATAGCTTAGACACCTCCTCAAAAACGCCTTGTACTCTTTCCAATCTCCCACTCTAAGATGTTGCCTTAAATACAGGTCTTCTCTGTAGCAAGGGAACCAGAGGACCTTTCCATGACCTCAGTTGATCACTTCATTGGTTAAGTGGCTATACAAAGAATATATGATACTCAAAATCTTCCTTAGCTGCTGACAAAATATTGTAATGTGAGGGAAAGCTTTATGTGTGCTTGCATCTGACTCTGCTACTCTTATTCTTGAATTTTACCAGAAGGAAACCATGCCTCAGAGAGAAGCCACCATTTTTGCCCATTTTCTGAAATGAGAAGATCCATGGAATAAAACCTCCACTGCTCAGAAGCCTAGAACAACCCAGAACAGCCTGTTTTTGTAGATGACATGTATCTTTAAACAATTGAAATATTATTGTTTATTACTGCAACAAAGGTGGGTAGATGATGGATGAAGAGAGAGCCCAGATTCTAGATCTAGATAAGATATATTTAAGTTGTGAGACTGACTTTGTGGTTTAATACTTTTGTGTGCTTGGGAAAATATTGTCATTGTTATTACACTCTTTATCATTATCAGCATTTTAGTGAAGGTTAAGTTCGCAACTGACAAACACCAGCATTTGAATTGCTTAACACATTAAACAACTATTCCGGCTCGGCGCCTGTGGCTCAAGTGGCTAAGGTGCCAGCCACATACACCCAAGGTGGCGGGTTTGAATCCAGCTTGAGCCTGCCAAACAACAATGATGGTCGGGAAGCTGAGGCAGGAGACTCACTTGAGCCCAGGAGTTGGAGGTTGCTGTGAGCTGTGATGCCACAGCACTCTACGCAGGGGACAGCTTGAAGCTCCTGTCTCAAAAAAAACACAAAACTATTCTTTGTCCATATGTACAACTGTCCAAGGTGGGTGCTCTCTGCAGCAGGCATTTCTCCCTATATACATTCAAAGACAAGGCTTCCTTTCATTTTGTGTTCCCACCATTCCTTAACAATGGTTCTCAACCTGTGGGTCGCGACCCCTTTTTAACAATGAAAATACATTGCAGCATTAGGAAGGTTGAGAACCTTAAGACCTCAGGGTCCTCTGGAACCATCAGACAGAAGTGCTAAGGCGATGTGGAAAAAGATCCACCTGTGTTTTAACTTTCTCGGTCAAATTTCCTCATCGCTGCTCACATTTTTTTTTTGTTGTTGTTGGCAGTTTTTGGCCGGGGCTGGGTTTGAACCTGTCACCTTCAGCATATGGGGCCAGTGCCCTACTCCTTTGAGCCACAGTGCCGCCCCACTGCTCACATTTCTTTCTCAAGATTGTCACCGTGCCCAGATTGCATGCAAAGGAGTTGTAAAATAAAGTTCCTGAGCAGGACGCCTCTTCCAGAAACACCTGTGTACTACAGAAGGGGAAGCAGAGATTCTACTGGGACAGTTACTCTCCCTCACCACAACTATCGTTACTTACCATGGGATGCAGTAAATGATCCCACAATTGCATTTACTGAGGAGTGGTATTCCAGATACCAGCCTAATCTAAGAGGGCACCTGTGTGTAAACGAAGACAGGAAACAGAGGGATTAAGGTGGGAGGGAGGAGAGAGAGAATTGGTTCAAAGGAATTGTCCTTGGAGCTGGCAAGTCAGATACCAGTAGGGAAGGCTGACAGGCTCGCAATTCAGGAAGAGTGGAGGTTGCATGGTTGAGTCCAATTCCACAGGGCAGCAGGCTGCAACTTGCTCAGAATTTCCGTGTTACTACACAGACGAAAATTACTTCAGGAAAGCTCAGTCTTTGCTCTTTAGACCTGCAACTGCTTGGCTGTGTACCCACACTGCCAAGGGCAATCTGCTTTACTCAGAGTCCATTGATTTAAATGTTAATCACATGTGAACAATACCTTCGCAGCAACCTCAAAACAGATGTTTGATCAATAAACTGGGCGTCACAGGCTAGCCAAGTTAACAGGCAAAATTAACCACTGCACTTGCTGTAGACTTGACTTTGAGATTTCTGTCTCATTTTCCTCCTCTCTTAAAATGGGACTAACCCTTTGATCTACTTTCTACCACCTCATACTATTCTGGGATGAGGAAGGTGTTAACACTTGGAAAGTGCTTGGAAGAGTCACAGCATAGAGTATGTGGTCCCTTTCTCTTGATTTAATTTATTATTACATGGTCTGGGCCTCTTGGGAGGTATTTCTGTTTCTTCCTCTTTCAGGATGAGATCGTCGAGACATTTCATAGTTTTGAGTCTCCATCTCTCCCACCCAAAATGCATATAACAGGAGCCATCTGCAGACATCTTGCGATGATTACAAATTGTCCAGGTATTTACCACTGTATAGGATACACACCAAACTCTTAGAAAAATACAAGATCTCTCTTGTGGCTGATTTTTTAGCATGAGGATTCAATGCATTTTTTTCCTCTTCTTTTTGCCTGCCTGTATCATCCCGAGGAGAGGAGAAATAGGAAATGCCTCCTGACAGGAAGCATTAAATTTAAAGCCCAGGGGAAGGATTCAGGGAGAAACGGAGAGAAGCAAAAGCAGTCTTGAGAATAAAAGGAAAGCAAAAATAGACAAATCCCAGGTCTTAATCATTTGTTCTTAACAAGACTGTGCAATTCAAAGTGAAATGCCTTTATCTCAACCACCATCCATCATGTCCTAGTGCGAGGAGGGCTGCAAGGCAGGAAGCAGGCAGGAGGGGAGAGTCCCCCCATGTATTCCTCTCTGTTCACTCTCCACCTCTCTGCTCTCTGCACCTTCCCTCTCTGCTTCCTCTCCTGACGCTACATCATCTCTTATTGTTTATCCCAATCCTCCAACCAGGCAATCCCCAAAGAGCATTGTTTTAGCTACATACCGATGGCCACAGGTGCTAAAGCCACCTTTAAATACTTTAGTCCTCTCTGGGAAGAAAACAGATCTTGGTTTGTGACAAGGAGATTTGGAGCCGAGAGAATACAAGTGAAGATGGCACAAAGAGAACAGGTGACAGTCACATCACTTGTGTGGTGACTTCTCTGTCCTCAGCAGGCTGTGGGCTTGTGGCTCTGGCCTGACTTTTTGGGCTGGTTTATACCCTGAGAATCTCTGTGCAGCTGATCGTGATGTTAACAGCTCACCAAGGACTGCAGAGAGCCAGAGAGAGGAATAGGACCTTGTTTGTTTTGGCAGATTTTCCTACTGTGATTTCCCTTTTTTTTTTTCTTTGTTATATTTGGGCCTGATCCATTGCTGGGTTTTATATACAATTAATACTAAGTCTGTTGTCTTTATTCAACCTCATTTCTCTCTCAGTCTTATCTGGAAAAAGCTTATATGAGGCTAGAGTGCATCTCCAAGATTAAACAAAAGGAATCTTCACTATACTACCTTTATCCCTCCCAGAGATTTACTTTGCTATGTTTTTTCTTTGAATTCGTAAACTAGATAAAGTCTGTCTCTAAAAATCTATCATCTATCACTTTTAAAATTCTATTTTTCTTGATTGCATTGTGTATAAGAGCGAGAAGGGAAAATTTAGATTTCCTGGGACTGTTATTTAACTTTGAAAGATAATATTATCCTCAAAACAGAAGTTCCACGACTTCTCAAGAATTAATAAAAACACACTTCGGGAAAGAGGGGAATGAAACTATTCAACTGAAATATTTTGAATACGTGTACAGTCTTCTCGTGGAGGTTTCATAACTCTCACCATACATGCAAGAGATCACACAAACATGAAGAGTCACTGCTTTTAAATTTGAATTCCACTACAACCTCAAAAAAGATTGCCGGCTCTAAACACGTTATGAGGAAAATTTGTCCTCAAACTGGAAAAGTGCTAGATGTACTCTTATCTGGTACTGTTATAAAATTGAAGAATTCATTGAGTTTTTTCATTAGACATAAAAGCTTTCATAATATTTTTTTCACGGGAAGGACAGGCTATTTTGGTCCCTAATGAAAATACTATAATTTAAGTATAAAATGCACCATGTGCAAATAGCCCATCTGAATGTTGCACATATATACCTTTTTAGTGCATGAGATTAATCATTTTGATATTCTTTGAGGCTTCCTTATAATCTTGACACCCATTTCATCTAAGACAATCTATTAAAAAGAGAGACAAAATGAATGCAGGATGGTCATATGGCAATTCTGTTTTCTACTTTTCCTTGTTCTGTGTTTTTTCTTGTATATAAGATACAAGCAAGGGGAGCATGGGGGGGAAAGGACACAGGCAAGACATGTTAAAAGCAGAGCAGGCAATCTAAGTAGCAGACGGTCTATAGACCTAAACCAAGTCAAATTACCCAGATCAAGAGATTAGCTTCCATCCTTTGATGGTGCTGTGTTCCTGGGGGTTTCTTACCAATTAGTTATCAGTAAGTCATGCCAACTGGAAGAACGGGATCTAAAAATGAAATGTGGGTACCGTATGCTTCTTACATGAGATGTGGTGCTCTTAAAGTGTGCGTACATATTTCTCCTTTAAGATTTTTCAGTGTATAGGTGCAAAGCTACCCTGTCTTTATGTACAGTTCAGAGAAGCTTAGTAACTTTAATGCATAAAGGCAGTACTGAGTTACAGAGATTTATAGGTAGGAGGAGGGAGTTTTCAATTACCCTTTAATGTTATAGGTAATCATAATGCATCTGAAAAAGTATATGAGACATTAAATTGAGAATTGATTCTCAGAGTTTAGTATATAATAATAGTAAATATGATTGATCCCTTACCATGTACTGAACACTGTATATATACCACCTCATATATGCTACCACCTTTGTTCTCAAGACTGTTCTACTAAGTGGGCAACACACTGTTATTCTTACTTTATGAGTGAAGAAACTTCAATTGAAAGAGGTGAGGAAGGAAGTCAGCTCAGATCCTAAAAGGTTTTGTAATTCAGGAACCTGTGAGTTCAAAGTCTATGCTTTTAACCACTTGGCCATCACATCTTTATAGGAATTTTATCAGATATGTGATGAGAAGAGAGGCTTGGGGGCATAGACAAATAGGTTGGGGAGTAGATGCGTTATAGAGAGAGTGAAAAGGAAAATAGAAGAGAAGTTAGCCAATATCAGATCATTCTAGAAGTTAGCCAATATCAGATCATTCTAGAAGTTAGCTAATATCAAATCATTCTTAGTTCCCAAGGTCATCTAGAACAGAGGTACTAAGATCATTCTAGAGGAACTAGGAGAACTAAGATCATTCTTAGTTCCCAAGGTCATCTAGAACAGAAGTTCTCAACCTATGGGTCGTGACCCCTTTGGGGGTTCAACCACCCTTTCACAGGGGTCACCTAAATACACCCTGCATATCAGATATTTACATTATGATTCATAACAGTAGCAAAATTACAGTTATGAAGTAGTAACAAAAATAATTTTATGGTTGGTGGGGTAGCACAACATGAAGAACTATATTAAAGGATTGTGGCATTAGCAAGGTTGAGAACCACGGCTCTAGAATATCACTGTATTCAGGATGAGATTTCTGTGACCTTTGTTCTGTTTTTGCCTGCTCCTATTTTATTTTAAACTTGTTTTGTAGTTATTTGTTTGCTTATAAAAAACTAACTTATTCATCCTAAGAAAAATGTAGCTGCAGACCTCTATGTTTTTTCACTGTAAATTTACATCAGAGAAACTTTGTTAATTTATCTTGAAATACCCATTTCATTATCAAAACATTTTAATTCACCATGAAAAGTGCCTCCTTGTATTCATACCCTACCACGATTTCTTTTGCTTCTAAATTACAGCTGCGAGTGTTGGTTAGCCAGACACTACTAGGGCTTTTCCAAAACAGCTGCTTGGAAACCTGAAGGATTTTGTTCCCCAAGCTCAGGCCCACGTTGTCCCCCAAAGCTGTCCCCTAACACTAGAGCATTTAGGCAAGGCAGTACAAGTGGATCTCTGCTTCTGTTTTCTCATTACCATTTTTTTCCGTATGAGAATTCACTTACCAAGTGCTTGCAAATCAAAATAAAACCTAAAATCTAGTTGAAAACATTCCCAAACCAGCTCCAGATCAAAGATTCGGTAAAAATGCACTTGCAATAAATTTCTGCCTATTCCAGTTTCTCCCTGAATTTGATACCTTTTTGGCAATAAGCACAGTGGATTGCAACTGGCTGGCCAATGGTCTGCATTGCCCTAGACATTCAGCTCTTTGAGGTCAAGTCCTACGTCTGCCCACTGTGTATTCCAAACTCCTAAGAATGGAGGAGCTGCCTGCTCAACACTGAAAAAGAGTGAGTGCATCCATGGTAACAAAACCTTCAGGGCACATAATATTCTTTTATATAATATGCAAAATGTTCTGCTCATGATTGTTTTAGGCCTTCTCCACAAAGCCGCATTGACTGCAACCATCTGGTCTAGTCCATTGTGACGGAATTCTAATTGCTCTCTTATCTCTTTCTTTTCCCTTCCCAGTTCTCCCTTCTCCTCTGCCAGATGAATAACTCTAACCCTCTGCTTTGTCCATGGCACTCCCTGTACAAAACCTTCAGCACCTCCCCACTACCTGTAGAATTGTCATAACCTCCACTCCTAATCCAATCTCTCCAGATATCAGATTAGATTTATTTGCACAAAATTATAGCTCTGATTCAGCGGTTCTCAACCTGTGGGTCGTGACCCCTTTGTAACAATGAAAATACGTCCTGTTTATCAGATGTTTACATTAGGATTCATCCCAGTAGAAAAATGACAGTTATAGGCTCGGTGCCTGTGGCTCAATCGGCTAAGGCGCCAGCCACGTACACCTAAGGTGGCAGGTTCGAATCCCCAGCCCGGGCCCGCCAAACAACAACGATGGCTGCAACTAAAAAATGGCCGGGCGTTGTGGCGGGCACCTGTGGTCCCAGCTACTTGGGAGGCGGAGGCAGGAGACTCGCTTGAGCCCAGGAGTTGGAGGTTGCTATGAGCTGTGATGCCATGGCACTCTACCCAGG
>CAUYQV010120834.1:0-26644 GCA_963574575.1 Galagoides demidoff
GGTTCGAACCTGGCCCGGGTCAGCTAAAAAACAACAATGACAACTGTAGCAAAAAAAAAAAAAAAATAGCCGGGATTTGTGGTAGGCGCCTGTAGTCTAAGTTAATTGGGAGGCTGAGAAAAGAGAAATGCTTATGCCCAAGAGTTTGAGGTTGCTGTGTGCGGTAAAATCACAGCACACGACGGGGGGGGATAGAATAAGACTATGTCTCAAAAAAAAAAAAAATGAAAAACAAAATTAAGGGCATAAACCTAATGATAGTACCCTCTTTTACCATCTGTAACGTGCATTTTGCTCAAAGTTTTGAGAAAAAAATAAGGAAAAATAAGCATCATTCATGGGTAGTACTAATTCTATACCTATCTAGATTTTTTTTTTTTTTGAGACAGCAATCCAAAGTCTTGGGCTCAAGTGATCCTCTTGCCTCAGCCTCTCAAGTAGCTGAGACTACAGGCGCCCACCACAATGCCCAGCTATTTTTAGAGATGAGGTCTCACGCTAGCTCAGGCTGGTCTCAAACCTGTGAGCACAGGCGATCCACCCGCCTCTGCCTCCCAGTCTACTAGGATTACCGGCATGAGCCACCACACCCAGGCCTCTATATAGTTGTTTTTAATTATTTTATTTATGCTTATGCACTAAAAATGTAACTCTAGAAAACAATAACAATATCTGCATGCAAAATAGTACAGTGACAGAGAGGTCTTGGCCTTCTATGGACTTGTAAACACCATAAATTTTGTTATTGGTACATAAACCATTTTGGTATATATTGAGCATTGTAGTTCTGATACAGGTTTTTGCTTTCGTCTAACGTGTGTACATTTTTTTCAGCACTGTCTGAATATAAGCAAACATAAAGGTACATTCCTAACCCCCTCTTTCTGCACACCAGGTAGTGGACTGCACATACTGCAGCACCTGCTGTTTCCCAATTCACAGCATACCTTGGAGACTGCTCTGCTCCCATTCAGAGCATGTCCTTCCCTTTTTAAGCCACTTCAATGCCATCTCTGTTGGCAGCAAGGCACCACATGTGAATCGCAGGCTGAGAGCCAGAAGCTGTGGACACAGCCTGGGCGTAAGTTTACTTCCCAAATCTCGGCAACATCTTCCATAAGATGAGAATTCCACTACTTTCCTCCCTCACAGGGTGGGAGTTCCAGGCACAAATTAAATTAAAAAGTGCACGCTGGGCAGAGGTATACCAGAAGCCGGGCATTCAGAGTGCTCCGTGCCTGCCCTCAGGACACCTGTTCTCCTCTCCCTCTCAGAAGCCCCTTTGGCCGGATCTCAGCCTCTCCACAGTGCATAAGACCCTTCCTAGCCAGGAAGAATTGCTGAGAGAAGCCCCCTCCAAACTGCTGTGGGATCTGGGAGAGCATAGCCAGCTATCCGACAGTAGCGCCCTTGACTGCATTTCAGGCAGGACTGTCACCCTAGGACACCACAGCTAAGTGGGCACCCATGCTGTTGGCCCAACAGGGCCAGTCCCCACCCACAACCACAGGGTCCCTAAGCAGACATTTGGGGCCCTGCTCTGTGACAAGCAGATAGTACCAAGGGCAGCATGACAATGTTTAGGGGGCATGGAGATAAAACCAAAGGAATAAAGCCAGACGAGGGTCAACTGCCAGGAAGAGGAGAGGGGAAAGTTCTAGCTTTGAGTTTACTCTAATACACTCTACAACTCAACCTTAACTGAAGATTTGACCATTTCTGCTTCTTGCCTACATATGGGGGATGACCATGGTATCTCTATTTTACTTTTAAAGAACAGATACCGAAGAGTTTCTCTTTTTGTTGTTGTTTCTATTCTGTATTAACTGGCTAAGTCCACATTAACTTTCTGTCTCCAAGTCCCTCTAACAGTCTATGTGTTAGACGTCAAAGGCTCGCACTTACCACGATCATCGAGGAGAATATTCTCAGGCTTTAAGTCTCTACAAAGAAAGAAACAGCAACAAAATGCTCAATTATTCAGAGGCTGACACCTTGATTCCTGAGTACCCAGCAGAAATAACTGCAGCTGTCTCTGTGGGGATGAGCCACAGCCAGAATGACATGAAACAAGACCACCCTGTGAGGCCTGCGCAGCCACAGGCTTTAGCTGTCAGAGGGCAGGACAAGACTTCTACAGAATTCATCTCAACAGACGTTTGTATGATGACAGTATAAAATGAACTGCTTTGCGTAGCTACGCAGATCTGAAAACCCTGCAGTGACTGCAGCCCACAGCAAGGAAAGTCCTTAAACAAGCTAAGGGTTTGTGAACCTTTAATGAGCTTGGCTCAATTTCTCCTATCATTAATATATTTTTAAGAATTTCAACAACTGGGCTCAGCACCTGTAGCTCAGTGCCTAGGGCACCAGCCACATACTCCAGAGCTAGTGCGTTCGAACCCAGCCCGGGCCTGCCAAACAACAATGACAACTGTAACCAAAAAATAGCCAGGCGTTGTGGTGGGCACCTGTAGTCCCAGCTACTTGGGAGGCTGAGGCAAGAGAATCGCTTAAGCCCAAGAGTTCAGGGTTGCTGTGAGCTGTGATGCCATGGCACTCTATCAAGGGTGACATAGTAAAACTCTGTCTCAAAAAAAAAAAGAATTTCAACAACTGAAAATTTCCCCTATTAGGAGTCCTCAGTTTGGGGATCAGGCAGATGTGGATTCCAGCCTTGGCTCTGCCTCTTAGCAGCTGACTGATCTCAACCTCTGGAGCCCATGTCTTCACCTGTGAAATGAGCGGTCACCACCCACCCCCCTGCACAGGGTACTGCAGGTCAGGACAAGACCACATCCCACAGCAGGAAGTATGTGATACAGAGCAGTTACCACTATTCCTAGTTCATTGCAGGTAGAGAGATACCTCAAACTGCTAATATATTTAAATCACAAAAACTAAAATATCTTAAAGTAATATCTCAAATGATTGATTCATTTTTCCCCGTTGAGAGAAGAAAATTATTTTCAAAGAATTTGTATTTATTTTTACTTATTTATGTATTTATTTATTTATTTATTTAGAGACAGAGTCTCAAAAGCTGTTGCCCTAGGCAGCTCACAGCAACCTCAAACTCTTGGGCTTAAGTGATTCTCTCACCTCAGCCTTCCAAGTAGCTGGGACTACAGGCACCCGTCACAATGCCCAGCTATTTTTTGTTATCATTGCAGTTGTCATTGTTGTTTTATAGCTGGCCCAGGCTGGGTTGGAACCTGCCAGCCTTTGTGTATGTGGCCAGTGCCCTACCCACTGATCTATGAGCGCTGCCCAGAGAATTTGTATTTAACTCTGATTTCACATTTGGTCCTATCACAACCCAGCTTCCCTAGGTATCCCCTGTGGATTCATAGCTAGAACCCAGGAGGAGGGTCTGAAACCAACAGAGTGGAACAAGAATGCTGGAAGTGATTTTGGAGCAATAGGGGATGGGGACAGAGGACTATCCAGGGAAAGCTCCAGCAGAACAAAAGTGGGGCCTGCCAGCATTCAGACTCAGTCAGAAACCACATCCCCGGGACAACAGGAGGAATCGTCCTAAGACCTGAGGACTCCCACCATTGAGTCTTCTAGGAAGAAGCCCAGGGGCGAGGGGCCCCAGAGGGTGGCAAGGGCCCTGGCTGAGGCACCTGCCTTCTGTGCTGTGCTTAGGCTCCTACATGATCTGGGGGTGTGGGAAGATGAACATTTTCATGTTTTCCTTTATTCTTTTCTATACTAAAATAAGTCCTAATAAATGTTATTAAAGAATAAGCAACCCTCCTTGGTTATGCAGGCTTACACATAACATCAGCAGGACACATAGCCAACCCATCTATTGTAAACATCTCATATACGATCCGAATCCTCTATGCTGTGCGTGTGGTCTGGCACTGGTTACAACACAAACCCCAGGCCCACACAAGGCCTCCAGGATCCATGCCTGCACTGCCCATCAGCATGAGACCCTGCTGTCACCACCAACTGCAAGTACTCTTGCTCTGAAAAGAAACATGCCATAGGCTCAGCACCTATGGCTCAATCGGCTAAGGCGCCAGCCACGTACACCTAAGGTGGCGGGTTCAAATCCCCAGCCTGGGCCCACCAAACAACAATGATTGCTGCAACCAAAAAATGGCCGGGCATTGTGGCGGGCGCCTGTGATCCCAGCTACTTGGGAGGCGGAGGGAGGAGACTCGCTCGAGCCCAGGAGTTGAAGGTTGCTGTGAGCTGTGATGCCATGGCACTCTACCCAGGGGGATAGCTTGAGGCTCCGTCTCAAAAAAAAAAAAAAAGAAACATGCCATATATATTTCACAAAATAACAATAGTAGCAGTAACGTCAGCTGACTCTTACTGAGTATGCACTATACGCCAAGACTCGTGGATTTTATATATGCCATTGCCTCTGATTCTCACAAAGACTCTTCAGAGTAGGCATAGACAAGGTCCTTGAGGTGTACTGAAGCTAAGTGGGTCCCCCAGATGCCAAATGACAAGCCAGGATAAACCCCAAGGCCACCTTGCTCACACCTCCAACCACTCGTGCTGTAGACTACACTTGTTAGTGCTAGAGCGCCACAGCTTTAGGCTGCAGAGTACCATTTCTTGAACCTTCCCTCAAAAACCTTATTTCTCTACCAGTTACAGATTCCTTTGTTCCTTCTCCACTCTCACTGCTTCACTTGACTAGCCTAAAAAAACAAAACAAAACCTTATTTCTCCAGGTTTTTTTAATTTTTTAGATGCGGGGTGTCACTCTTTTATCCAGGCTAGAGTGTCATGGCCTCAGCCTTGCTCATAGCAACCTCAAAATCCTGGGCTTAAATGACCCTCCTGCCTCAGCCTCTCAAGCAGCTGGGACTACAGGCTCCTACCACAAGATCCAACTAGTTATTTTTCTTTTTTTTTTCTTTTTTTAGTAGAGATGGGGTCTTGCTCTTGCTCAGGCTGGTCACTAGCTCCTGAGCTCAAGTGACCCTCCTGCCCAGGCTCCCACCCCTGACCCTCTTCTCCGGCCCAGGCCTCCCAAAGTGCTGGGTTACAGAAGGGAGCTGCTGTGCCCAGCCCTCTTCTCCATATTACTCTCTTTACATCAAAGTCCCTACTTGCAGTGGGGAGATGTCATCTGTTTTTCAATCCACAGTTCACTCACTAAAAAAAGCTAAACATCCATGTCCCTTTGTTAGATTTCTACTATTTTCTCCTATTTGCTCCAATTGTAGCATTCCAGATGAGTGAAAATTTCATGAGTCAAGTTTTTTTGGAAAGAAAACACTGCAATGAAACTGGCAATGAAGAGCTGAGGCACCTGTTTGCCCAGATGACGACAGAGCACAGACTTCTTTGTGCACTGTACGCACCCCTATCTCGCTGGTCTGTACATTGATGTGATCCTTACTTCACAAGACTATTGAGAAGGTAAAATGACAGTGCATTTGAAAGTACCCTGAAAATGTTACATGCTCTACAAATAAATGTCAACGTGTGTTTGACCGTTCCTGGCAGCATTTTTACTACTAACATCACAGCGGTACCTGGAGACAAAGCAGAAGGCTGCTCTCTCCATAACGTCACTCTCCCAGGACTATTTCTACATACTAGCAGTGAACCACCCAAAAATGAAATTATGAAAACAACTGCACTTGAAATCATATCAAAAGAATAAAACACTTGGGGATACATTTAGCCAAAAAAGTGCCAGACTTATACACAGAAAACTCTAAGACGATGCTGAGAGAAACAAAAGAAGATCTAAATCAGTGTTTTTGGAACTTTTTTTTATCTCATGGCACTCTTAAATTATGTTGATAAATAAAAAAAGAGTGGAAAAAAGAATATATCTGCTGTGCTTTGAACTTCTCTTGAAAATTAATTAACAACCTCTAAAAATTTTCAAGGCATACCTAAAATCCTGTCATGGCGCACCAAAGGGCCAGGGCACACAGGTTGAAAATCACTGCTCCAAATAAATAGAGGCCCTGTGTTGACAGGTTGAAAGAGTCACCATCACCCAGACAAATCTATACATTCAAAGCCATGCTCAGAAGGCATTTTTTTCCTTTTTTCAGAAACTGACGAGCTGATTCTAATATTTGTATGGAAATGTGAAGAACGCAACATCCAAGATGATCTTGGAAAAGAAGAACAAACTTGGAGGGCTCACACGTCCCCACTTCAAAACTTACTACAAAGCTACAGTAATCAACTTAGTATGGTACTGGCATAAGAATAGACATAGAGGCTTGGCGCCCATGCTCAGTGGATAGGACGCCAGCCACATATACCAGGGTTGGTGGGTTTGAACCTGGCCCGGGCCTGCTAAACAACAATGACAACCACAACAAAAAAAAACAGCTGAGCATTGTGGTGGGCACCTGTATTCCCAGCTACTTGGGAGGCTGAGGCAAGAGAATCGCCCAAGAGCTGGAGGTTGCTATGAGCTGTGACGCCACAGCAATCTACCAAGGGTGACATAGTGAGACTCTGTCTCAAAAAAAATAAATAAAAATTTAAAAACAAAGGTAAACATAAATTTTCTGTACAACCAAGAAGTTCTGCTTTTAGGTATTCATCTAAAAGTATTAGAATCACATGTTCAGGTAAAAACTCATACACAAATGTTGATAGCAGCATTATCCTTAATAGCTAAAAAATGGAAATTATCCAGATGTCCATCAACAGTCACACACATATGGCACTGACATAATCACACACCCAGTGCTATTTAATAAGGAATTGGTTCATCCTGCATAATATTCAGACAGTGTTAGGGCACTCACAGGTCTTTTCCTAGTTAAAGTACCTTAATTAATTTGATTTTATAGAAACTATGTTCCTAAGGTAATTAAAAAAATTGAAATCCTATGAATAACAGTTTCTTTCTAGACTTTTGCATAATAAACATGCAATAGAAATGCCACATAAGAGTTTGAGATAAAAGTATTTACTTGGACTTAACCCCTCCATACACACACGCATTGTTTTGTTTCAAATGCAAGGTTGACTTCTTAGATCAAGAAATAGTTTTGTTTTTTTTTTTGTTTTTTTTTTGAGACAGAGCCTCAAGCTGTCCCCCTGGGTAGAGTGCCATGGCTTCACTGCTCACAGCAACCTCAAGCGAGTCTCCTGCCTCCGCCTCCCAAGTAGCTGGGACCACAGGCGCCTGCCACAACACCTGGCTATTTTTTGGTTGCAGCCATTATTGTTGTTTGGTGGGTCCGGGCTGGATTCGAACCCGCCACCTTAGGTGTATGTGGCTGGTGCCTTAGCCACTTGAGCCACAGGCGCTGAGCCAAGAAATAGTTTTATCCTCATATTAATACGAAATTTTAAAAATGGTTATGGTCTGAGAAGTATAACACTTCTCTTTTCTCAAGACTCTTCTCCCTCTTCCCAAGCCTCAGGTAAGTCCTAGCTCCTCCAGGAAGTCTTCCGCGATCAGCCTGGGTCCCATTACAGCATGAATCCTAGAGAGAATCTCAGGCGTCTACTCCCTTAACAAAGCTCCCAGGAAGACTCTGGAACTGCCTCCAGGCCCCAGTCTGAGGCTGTGCCTCTCAACTACCACCTGCTCTCTGGGCACCACACCCCAGTGCAGCTGAGCCTCTGAGGGAGGATCCTCCTGAGGGTCCCAATTCTGACATCTGGTTCCCTTGAATTCTTGCCCAAGTGTCTCAAACAGAAGTTGCTCTTCTTTTTTTTTTTTTTTTTTGAGACAGAGTTTTACTATGTTGCCCTCGGTAGAGTGCTGTGAAATCACAGCCCACAGCAACCTCCAACTCTTGAGTTTAAGCAATTCTCTTGCCTCAGCCTCCCAAGTAGCTGGGACTACAGGCGCCTGCCACAATGTCCGGCCATTTTTTTTTTTTTTTGTAATTGTCATTGTTGTTTAGCAGGCCTGGGCTGGGTTTAAACCTACCAACCCTGGTGTATGTGGCCAGCACCCTAACCACAGAGCTATGGGCACGGAGTGAGAAGTTGCTCTTCTTTTCTGACTTTTAGATTGCTGAAAATTTAATGTACTTTTATATGAACTGTTTTTCTGTGGAAAAGGAGGTCATCTTTCTGGCACCTAGTTTGATAAAAAGGGTCAAGTGGCAATACTGAAAACAGGACAAAACAGGAATGGCAAACTGGCAGGGAGAAGAGGATCTTCTGGCCCACCCAGAGGTGCATTCTGAGGCTGGAGACAAACACAGGTGCTCGTGGCATCACCTGCAAAGCATAACTTCCTCTGGGAGTGACATAACCAAGCCCCCTGAAGGTGTGCTGTACCTTCCATTGTCACCATACTTCACATTGAAATGATGTCACAAAGTGCCCTTGGTTCAGACAACTAGTTGTGAACCTAGAGAAGTCACTGCCAGGGCAGTCTTCCACCTTAACACAATGCACAGCACAAGCCCCAGTCTAGGGTCAGCCCCACCGTCAGGCCTGGCCTCTGGTCCTGAAGAGGTACTGAACTTGGCTGTGGGGTAGGTAAGATGCAGAGAAGCTAAAGGGCCATCAGAGGAGGCAGGAGCAGGACTTGCTCGAGCTGACCCACAGGCCCTGAGGGTGCAGGAGGGGTATACTTTGTTCTTCAGGAAGGATGGACATCCTTGGGCCAACTCTGGACAGGTGAGCGAGAGCTTCTCAGAGGAGAAACCTGCAGTGGGGAGAGGTGCCAGCACAGGAGCAGCACATACCAAGGCAGAGGGGCCTGAGGACACCTGAGTGGTTACGTGCTGGTGTGAGGGAGCAGAGAGCACTCATCAGGAGCAGCAGGCCCTGAGGCTGGAGGAGTCATGGGGACCCCCCAGGGAAGCACCATCCTAAAGTGTCAGCCTGGCTTATGAAGTGAGAGGGAAGGTGATACATCATGGAGCAGGGACTGGGCAGGGCTGGTATTGGGGAGACCAGTACACCTGCTGCCAGGTGACCTAAGGAGGACACACTGAGCCAGTCACCTTAGAACATAAAGTGATGCAGAAGGTACTCAGGAGTCATTCCACCTGGTGACCAACTGGGTGGAAAATAGGAGCACAAGGGGTGTACAGGCCCTTCCAGAATTTAGGAAAAAGAACAAGTCTAGAAATACCTATAGAAAGGGATTTGCATATGCTGCTGTCCCTCAGAATTCATAGGGGATTGTCTTCAGGTTTTTCCCCTACCAATACAAAAACCCAAGGACGCAGCTTGGAGCCTATGAATCAAGTGGCTAAGGTGCCAGCCACATACACCTGAGCTAGTAGGTTCGAATCCAACCCAGGCCCGCCAAACAACAATGACAGGCACAACAACAACAACAAAAAAATAGCCAGGCATTCTGGCAGGCACCTATAGTCCCAGCTACTTGGGAGGCAGAGGCAGGAGACTCACTTGAGCCCAGGAGATGGAGGTTGCTGTGAGCCGTGATGCTACGGCACTCTACCCAGGGTGACAGCTTGAGGCTCTGTCTCAAAAAACAAACAAGCAAACAAACAAAAAACCCAAGGATACTCAAGTCCCTGGTCTAAAATGGTAGTGTCAGGCGTCGCCTGTGGCTCAGTGGGTAGGGCGCTGGCCCCATATACCAAAGGTGGCGGGTTTGAACTCAGCCCTGCCCCAATTGCAACAAAAAAATAGCCAGGCATTGTGGCAGGCACCTATAGTCCCAGCCACTTGGGAGGCTGAGGCATGAGAATCATCTAAGCACAAGAGCTAGAGGTTGCTGTGAGCTATGACACCACAGCACTCTACCAAGGGCAACAAAGGAAGACTCTGTCTCTCAAAAAAAAAAAATGACAGTGTCTGCATATAACCTACGCAATCCTCCTGGGTACTAAAGACACCCCTAGATTATTTAAAATGCCTAACACAACATAAATGCAAGTAAATAGTTGTCGTACTGTATTGTGAATAGTGACAAGGGAAAAACAGTCTGCACATGGTCAGTACAGACACAGCCATCCTTTTCTTTCCCTGGATATTTTCAATCCATGGTTGGTCAACCCCATGATGCGGAACCCATGAGAACAAGGCCCACTGTGAGTGGTGGGTGACCACAGATGGGAGCATGTAGGGATAGGTGGAAGGACTGTTAGGACTGTGTTTTCTAAAACTAAATATACTGACTATATTAAAGTTAACTATTAATTGGGTTTAATTTTCTTTTCCTCACTGAATTATAAGGTGCAAAATAAATAAAACATTATTTTAAGACATTTAATTATGTTCTTCTGGTGGGAGAAACAATAATCTTTATTGTTATCAGAACTGTCAAAATATCTAAGAATCTTGGAAATGGACTCTCATGGGCATGTGACTAGCACTACCTTTATTTTAATAAACTAACAAGTAACAAGCAGGCTGGGTATAGTAGCTCAAACCTGTAGTTCTAGCACTCTGAGAGGCCAGGTGGGAGGATTGCTTGAGCTCAGGAGTTCAAGACCAGCTTGAGCAAGAGCAAGACCCTGTCTCTACCAAGAAAAAAATAGGAAAAAAAACTAGCTGGACATTGTGGCAGGAACCTGTAATCCCAGCTACTTGGGAGGCTGAGGCAGGAGAATCACTGGAGTCCAGGAGTTTGAGGTTGCTGTGAGCTATGATACCATGGCACTATACCCAGGGCAACAGAGTAAGACTGTGTCTCAAAAAAAAAAAAAAGAAACAAACAAACAAAAAAAAAAAAAAAAAAAAAGAAAAAGACAATTTCTGGTTCAAATTTAGAGAAACTAAAAAGCAAACCAGGGACCACTTCTGATTGGCCACATTCCCAGTAGTGTGAGGGACACCCTTAGAAGTCACCATCCAGGGGCCCCAGCTGTTCCCCTGCCCCTGCAGGCAGCTGCTGGGGGCAGGAAGAGCCTGGGCTGGGGAAAGGTGGGTGTAAGGCTCATGAGCTCCAGCAGGTGGCACCATTCTTACCTGTATGCAATTCTCTCCTTCTGCAAATCTTCCAAGCCACAGCATATCTCTGCAGCATAGAAAACAGCTCTCTGTTCATCAAATCCAGGAGTGCCCAGGTTGTAAAGGTGAAACTTCAAATCCCCTCCATTCATGATGGTGAGTACCAAACACAAGGTATCTTTGGTTTCGTAAGTGTAGGCTAAACTAACCTAAAGATAGCAACATCATAAGAACAAAACACAAAAACTTCATTCACTGGTAATTTATTCTATTTTGCTAACAGTATTCAAATAATCTGCATTAGACTTAGAATTAGATCACCTAAATACTATAAGCTTCAGAGAAAATTACACCAAGCATCTTGTGCCTCCTGGTCCTCTACCTGCTGAATGTCTGACTAAGCTCCAAGCAAAAAGAGAGGGACTTTTGCTTTCAGATGGAGTCTCCTTCTGTCACCTGGGGCGGAGTGCAGTGGTGTCATCATAGCTCACTGCAACTCAAACTCCTGGGCTCCAGTGATCCTCCTTGAATAGCTGGGACTACCCACAACTACACCTGGCTAGTTTTTCTATTTTTAGTGGAGACAGGGTCTTGCTCTTGCTCAGGATGGTCTCTAACTCCTGAGCTCAAGCGATCTACCCACCTCAGCCTCCCCAAAGTGCTGGGATTATAGGCATGAGCCATGCAGTCTCATATTGTGGTTTTAATTTGCATATCTCTGTGTACAAAAACATTAGGGCCACTTCTCATACTTTTCATAAATTTATTTGTCACTTGGATCTTCTTTTGTGAAATGCCTATTCAAGGTTTTTGCCCACTTTTCTGTTGGTTTGTATGTGAAGTCACATACATACTCTGCTGGGATTTTGATTGGGACTGCATTTAACCCATTAACTATAAGGATTGATTGAGGAGAACTGGTATCTTCATGACACCAATGCTGTCAATTCAAGAACACAGTCTGGCTCCATTTATTTAGGCCTTTTTTAATTTCTTGTAATAGCATTTTATAGTTTCCAGTGCAGAAATTTTGCACATTTTTGCCAGATCTTTGCCTAGTTTTTTTTTTTTTAAGAGATGGGGTCTCCCAGATTGAGCAAGAGTGAAATCCCATATCTACCAAAAACAGAAAAATTAGTCAAGTGTGATTGCAGATGCCTGTAGTCCCAGCTATTGCCTGTAATCTCTCAGCTATTCAGGAGGCTGAGGCAGGAGGATCACTTGAACCCAGGAGTTTGAGGTTCTAGTGAGCTATGATGATACCACTACACTCTAGCCCAGAGTGAAACTCCGTCTAAAAAAAAACCGATGTGGTCTTGCTGTGTTGCTCAAGCCATCCTCTCACCTTGGCCTCCTGAGTAGCTGGGAGGTCTATACCACCTCGCCTGGCTTTTGCTTAGATTTTGATGTTTCTTGATGCTATTATGAATGGTATCAATAAAATTTTCATTTTCCAATTGTTTGTGGCTGGTTCACATCTAATCACTTGGCTAAATCCTTAGTAGGTTATCAAGAAAGCCCAGGACTGCCTCCATATATGATGACATTGTTTGAAAACAATGAATTCTTTACCTCTTTCCTTTTCTCTGACCTTAACCCCTTTCACTTTTCCTCATATTTTATGGCAGTGGCTGGAAGCTCCAATATTAGAGATGGTCAGCAGGTACCCTAGTCTCATCTAGATCTCACAGGGAAGGCTGGCGCCTGTGGCTCAGGAGTAGGGCGCCGGCCCCGTATACCAGAGGTGGTGGGTTCAAACCCAGCCCTGCCCAAAAACTGCAAAAAAAAAAAAAAGAAAAAAAAAACCACCAGATCTCACAGGGAGCTTTCCATATTCACATAGTAAGTATTATGTTCTAGAGAGCTTCTCAAAGAAGTTCCTTTCTATACCTAATTTGCTTGCAGTTTTTAATCATTACTGGATTCTTGCAGCTATTGAGATGACCATATTTTTTTCCTTTTATTCTAGTAATATGATAAATTATATAAATTCATTCCTGGAATAAATCCAACTTGGTCTTGATGTATTAAAGTAGCAAAGAGAAAATGCCAGTTGCTGATAGAGGGGAGAAAATGCTAAGAGTAGAGGAGAGAAGGGGATAGTGTCCATGGAGGTCCCACACTGCCCACTGTAGTCACTAGCTGGCATGCAACAGACCACAGAATTCTCACTATCCTTCACTTGGGTTAACAAGGATCTTGTGAACATTCATTCAATATTCACCCAATACACATGAAAATAATATCAAGAACCTTCTATCACATCAGGCTTGTTCTAGTGTAGTGTGGGGGAGGCTTCAGTAGGCACGAAATGACAAATGAAGGAGTGACAGGTGACTAACACAGAAATGCCCAAAGGACATGAGCTCCAAGGACAAGACGGTGAGGCAGCAGTGCTCTGGGCTGATGGTGGCCAGGGCCTGGGCCTGACGCAGCAGAGCTTGGGATGAGACAGGGTGACTCAAGCTGCAGGAGCCAGGTCCCTCAGTTCTGAAAGACCAGAGCTGAGGCCAACTTTATTCTTAGTATGACAGGTGCCATAGGAGTGTTTTAGCCAGGAAAGTGTGCAAATACTTGAACTCTCCCGCAGACGGCCCAGAAGGCTCCATGGAGAGCAGACCAGGGGTGGGGGTACAGGCAGAGGCAGGGAGCTCAAGAGGGAGGTGCCAGGAAGGCAGTGGGGATAGATGTGACACAAGGACAGGTCAGGACCCGAAATCAACTGGAAGCAGGGAAAAAATGATGAAAAAAATATGTCTAGGTTCCTTGGAAGATGCCAACAATGTAGAAACCAAAGTACATAAATAGAATTATAACTACCTCAGTCTCAGGGTCTCTGTGCTAACATGTTCACTGCAGCTCTGAGACGAGCCCATTTGATGAGAGACGTCCTGCAACTACATGTGAGACTAACAGGTCACACATACAAACTGGGGAACATTTGTCCTCCAGCACATACCAGTTGACCTCAGTGGTAAGAAATAAATGGCTTTGGTTGGGTGCCTGTCACTCAGTGGTTAGGGCGCCAGTCACATGCACCAGGGCTGGTGGATTCAACTCAGCCCGGGTCTGCTAAAACAAACAAAAAAATAGCCGGAGGGGCAACGCCTATGGGTAGGGCGCTGCCCCATATACAGAGGGTGGCAGGTTCAAACCTGGCCCTGGCCAAACTGGAACAAAAAAATAGCCAGGCATTGTGGTGGGCACTTGTAGTCCCAGCTACTTGGAGGCTGAGGCAAGAGAATTGTCTAGGCCCAAGAGCTGGAGGTTGCTGTGAGCTGTGACATCACAGCACTCTACTGAGGGTGACAAAGTGAAACTCAGTCTCTTAAAAAAAAAAAACAGCTGGGTGTTGTGGCAGTTGCCCATAGTCCCAGCTACTAGGGAGGCTGAAGTAAGAGAATCACTTCAGCCCAAGAGTTTGAGGTTGCTGTGAGCTATGACACCACAGCACTCTACCGAGGGTAACAAAGTAAAACCCTGTCTCAATTAAAAAAGAAAGAAAGAAAGAAATGGCTTTAAGGAAATGACCCCAACATGGCAACCAGCCAGCCTCGTGCTGCTCAGCTGTCATGGAAGCCCTGGGTGTGGGCAGAACAGGCCTGGAGATGAGACCTCACTGCGGCCCGCAGCTCCTCCCAGCCCCCTCATGCCCTCCCTATCACATGCTCAGCGCTACAGTTAGTTCAAGGCTTCACAGAAGTGCTGTATATGAGGGGCTGGCAGGAAACTTTTTAGGTGTTGGAAAAAAGAGAAAAGATGGAAAACAGGCTGAGGCCAAGAAGAAGATGCTCCTATGAGAAGAGGCCTAGAGAAAGTTTCCTCAAACATATCCAGGTCACAGAGTAGCTGGCTGAAGGTGACAGCACACTGAGATGAGCTCGGCCACCACTAGGGAAAGGAGAGGGCAGTTCCCCAGGAAGCAGAACAGGACAAGGCTCTGTGAGCTGCAAGGAGGTGTCATGAGTAACCAACAGATTGGGAGAAGATGACAGCAGATGACAGCAAACAGGACCACGCAGTTCATGCCTCTAAGATGTGAATAAAGAGGAGTTCCAGCACCGCCCACCTGTTAGTGGCCAGAGCAGCCAGGCAGCAGGTACACTAAGCTAAGGGACACATCAGCACTCGCCTGCTGTGGAGCGCTCAGCCCAGCCTGCTGGCCCAGCTGCCAGCCAGGAAGGCACGGTGAAGTCAAAGGAAGCACTTACCACAAATCTGCTGTGAACTTTCTCTAGGATTCTCTTCTCATTTAGAGCCATAGCTTCACCTTTCCTCTTCTTTATCCGTTTTTTTTCCAGCTTTTTACAGGCATACATTTTTCCTGTGGCTCGTACTTGACAGGCACACACCTAGTTAAAAAAGAAAGGAAGCATCTGTTCTGTACACCTGGCATTTCTTAGGCCCCACAAAGAAAACTGCCTCTTCTCTAAGAACCCTCTGGTAGAAACCAGCAGCTGCCTGAAAAGAGCCAAGGCCACTGGGGTTGTGGACGTGCGTCTGTGAGCACAGCAGGCTGACAGAGATGCAAGCGGAGCTGCCGCCTATGTGATCAGGGCACATCTGTTTAACTGAAATAGGTCCCCAAGTAAAAAAGGTCTATAGACATTCCACCCTAAAAGCACCTGATCTTGTCTGAAATAGGTCCCCATACGTTTATTTTTCATAAAAGGGCAAAAGTTTAAAATCTGACATTAAAAAGATTCTTGATTTGGGTGGTGCCTATGGCTCAAAGGAGTAGGGTACTGCCACATATACCAGAGGTGTTGGGTTCAACCCAGCCCCAGCCAAAAATAAAAAAATAAAAAAAATAAAGATTTGGGCAGCGCCTGTGGCTCAAAGGGGTAGGGTGCCGGCCCCATATGCTGGATATGGCAGGTTCAAATCCAGCCCTGGCCAAAAACTGGAAAAAAAAGATTATTGATTTTATAATTAAAAAGTTCAACAGTATAAGGGAATATATTTCATAGGATTCACAGACTTCATAACTTTCATTCCATTTAGTTCATTCTTAAATTAATACTTATATATTACTTTACGTGATGAAAATTTTCAGGCTCGGCACCTGTGGCTCAAGTGGCTAAGGCACCAGCCACATACACCTAAGGTGGTGGGTTCAAATCCAGCCCAGGCCACCAAACAACAATGACAGCTGCAACCAAAAAATAACCGGGCTTTGTGGCAGGAGCCTGTGGTCCCAGCTACTTGGGAGGCTAAGGGAGGAGACTCACTTGAGCCCAGGAGTTGGAGGTTGCTGTGAGCTGTGATGCCACAGCACTCTATCCAGGGTGACAACTTGAGGCTCTGTCTCAAAAAAAAAAAAAAAAAAGAATCTGACTGGAAAGGGCATAGAGGCTGTCCCTGCATTAGAGGTCAATGGGGCCCCTTCTGACAGTAGAAACAGTAGAAATAGACCAACTGTGCACTGCCCTTGGGCCTTGACTCAGCGTATAACACAACGCAGAAATAAGCCTATGGAAAACCACCATAGTATTTATCCAATCATTTGTTTGGAAACCCAAGGAAATGTGTTCCACAGTAATCTATAAAATCATAAATATACTGAGTCTTTCACAAAAGCTAACATGTCCCTACTGAGTCCTAAAAAAATAAAGATTTGGGCGGCACTGACCAATTTTTAAAAGGTATATGTGGCTATAATTAGAATTTCATTTTGTAAAGACAGGACCTATGTTCCAGAAATGTCTTTTCCTTCATTCTTTGACAAAATCTGAGTCTATATACTTGGAGATCACAAAAGGCAGAAGAGCAAGAACTGAAGAGAGAAAATGTCCCATTTAGGACATATATATATATATTTTTTTTTTTTTGAGACTATGTCGCCCTCCGTAGAGTGCTGTGCTGTTACAGCTCACAGCAACCTCAAACTCTTGGGCTTAAGCAATTCTGTTGCATCAGCCTCCCAATTAGCTGGGACAACAGGGGCCTGCCACAATACTCGGCTATTTTTGTTGTTGTTGCAGTTGTCATTGTTGTTTGGCAGGCCAGGGCTGGGTTCAAACCCACCAACCCTGGTGCATGTGGCCAGCACCCTAGCCACTCAACTACAAGCAGTGAGCCACTAGGACATATTCGAATACAGGATGGAATTCTTATAGAAATACCCAACATGAAGGGGTTATAAAACAAGCATTCGGTTAAATTAGATAAAGTGTTTTTAGAGATCTTCAGTTGTATCAGAAGAAAAATGCTGTTAATTCTCTAAAGTAAGGACTATGTTGATCAATTGTTTACCATATTGGCCTGCAAATATATGACAGATCTTATTTGCAATGTGATGTGATACCTCTTGGGTCAGCTTTTTAATTAACTTTAAAGCATTGCTTGTGGGTTTGGCTTTTAATTGTAATATGTGAACAGGCGTGATTTAAATCACTTCGAGGCAGTCTAAGCTGCTTCTGAGTTAAATATACAGTGTTAGTTGCCCAACAGCTCTCCTGGTTCTTGGAGACTATAAATTCTTGAACTGCATACAATCACTTTAAATAATTAATGAGATAATTACATTTTTTAAATCTCCAGACCAGGACAGCCTGTTAGTCTCCCTCCAGCTACCACAGTGGTCTCTATCAAGGAGGCCATCATCTTTAAAGGGCGTCTCCCAAAGTCTGTGAGTAGTTTACTTAGGATTTTGGCAAACTGATGTAGGTGTGAGGTACATGTGTAGGTCGCTAAGAAAGTTTTGGGACAGACTGTGTTATGGTCCATTATTTCACTTCCAAGAAACACAGTCGATGGTGTCTTTCTGATTCACATCTTTTGACGTAGGTCCAAGGTATGTATGTGTTCAGAGTTGGGTTAAAAAAGTGTATTTAATAATGTGCTCTGCTTGACATGAATTTCAGGGCTGGTCTTAAATCATGGAGATGGAATAATAAAAGTGTCACAGGATGGAAATGGAATAACCTTTTTTTTTTGGCCGGGGCAGGGTTTGAACCCGCCACCTCCAACATATGGGACTGGCGCCCTACCCTTTTGAGCCACAGGCACCACCCAAAGTAACCTTTCAATCTGGACAAAGAGACTGAGCCTGAGCATTAGCATGGGGAATCAGCTTCTGTTGGGGCTACCAAGAGGAATGTGAAGGATTTTTTTGAAAAACTTGTAGCAAAGTACTTTTGCTCTAAAATTCCATCTTAATGCTCACAGTAGGCTAAAATTATTCCCAAAATACATAGTAAGAAAATAAATATACCGGCTAAGTTGATACATTACCTGAAGCCCATTTCTTTCTATTACCTTGTTGCCTCCCTAGCTAGAAGTACTGCTCTTAACCAAGGCACATTACTCACCTCTCCAAATCCGCCTTTTCCTAGAACTCTGTAATGCCTAAACGTGTGCTTTGTTACTGGTTGCCTAATCAATTAAAAAAAAAGTTTCAGATTTCACATTGCATTGTTATTTTAAAACAGAAAGGCTTATCTTTCATCTTAGCCTTCTTTACTGAACCCTTGCTTAAAAGGTATGCCCAGGACACAGGCTGTCCAGTACTCAGGGACTATGGCTCCCTCCACTGCACTAAGAGCAATTAATTAATCTTCAGATTCATTGATAACACCAGAAGGAAGAGGCAATAACTAAAGACAGGTCTGCAAACAGCCCATACCAGTTAATATTTATGTTTGTAACTCACCGCATAATCTCGGGTATACCTCTTTGAGCCTGTCAGAAAGCTGTTGTGGGAAATGACATCTATACAGACTGCTGTCCTCTGAAGTTCTACAGAACCTCAAAGATGTCTATATGGCTTTAATATCTCAAAAGAAACACTTAGTGTTTCTAGTCTGTAAACTAGAACTGGAAAGTAATCCATCAGCAATGTTGGTAATAACAGTAATGCTAACAACACTATCAGTAGCTGAGACTTTTGACCACTTATTTCATAGATGTCCCAGGTGACCTCAGTTACAGTCCAATAAGGTAGATTCCATGTATATATTGACCATTGTGGTCACCACAGGAAAAAAAAAGAAAAAAAAGGTAGATTCTATAATTACCTCGAATTTACAAAACAAGGACCTAGGGCCCATGCAGGCTGAGTTACTTGCCCGAGGTCCCACAGCCAGCAAGAGACTGAGCAGAGATTTAAACGTAAACTCTAAACTATAGCATCACATTGTACCACAGAAAACCTAAGACAGGGTATATTTCTTTTTCTTTCTTTCTTTTCTTTTCTTTTTTTTTTTTGAGACAGAGTCTCACTTTGTCACCCTTGGTAAGGTGCCATGGTGTCATAGCTCACAGCAACCTCAAACTCCTGGGCTCAAATAATCCTCTTCCCTCAGCCTCCTGAGTAGCTGGGACTACAGGCACCCACCACAGTGCCCAGCTATTTTTAGAGATGGGGTCTGTCTCTCACTTAGGCTGGTCTTGAACTCCTGAGCTCAGGCAATCCGCCCACCTCGGCCTCCCAGAGTGCTAGGATTACAGGTGTGAGCTACTGCGCCCAGCCTTACAGGTTGTATTTCTAACCACTGCACCAACAAGGTAACTGCCATTTTAAAAAGAGAACACAGACAATTACATCAGAAGAAATTGTACAATATCTACTAATAATTTTTGTGCAAAAACACCTTATTTAAGATTTCTAATAGTATCTGACAGATGAAAAAGTGCACCTCAAAGTGTTTACATTATGAGAAGCTACTATTTGTTTAACTGAAGTTGTTAGAGATAAGGTCTCTCTATGCTGCCCAGGTTAAAGTGCAGTGGCTATTCACAGCTCACTGCAGCCTCAAACTTCCAGCCTCAAGTGATCCTCCTGCCTCAGCCTTGAGAGGAGGTGGATCTACAGGTACAAGCCACTGCACCCAGCTTTCAATGAGTTTTGAAACAGAACATACCTTTCCAGCAGTTTCCACTGTAAAAAGTGAGAAAAATATGAGCTTTCTTGGTATTCTTCAAATGGTGTCCCACTTAAATATTTATGGACAACTCTAGAAAAAGATTTTATGGAATTACATACATTTGTTGTATTACAATGTGTAAACAACTGTGTTTTAGTGTATTAATAGGCACTGAATATGGGAAAGTCAATCTTTACATACAATTCAATACATTTGCAATTATGTGATAGAAGTCTGCACTAGGTTTTAATGATATTGGTGAAAACAGTCATGTAATAGCAGTGCTATATGACAAATGAAAATGTGAAAATAAGGCCAGACGCAGTGGCTCACGCCTGTAATCCTAGCACTCTGGGAGGCTGAGGTGGGTGGATGGCCTGAGCTTACATGTTCCAGACCAGCCTGAGCAAGAGCAAGAGCAAGACCCCGTCTCTAAAAATAGCCAGACATTGTGGCAGGTGCCTGTAGTCCCAAGCTACTTGGGAGGCTGAGGCAAGACAATTGCTTGAGCCCAAGATTTGGAGGTTGCTGTGAGCTATGACACCATGGCACTGGGTGACAAAGTGAGACTCTGTCTCCAAAAAAAAGAAAAGAAAAGGTGAAAATAAGTGCTGGCCCCCTTCTTGTGATGTGAGGGTGCCAGTGCTCTGTCATCAGACAATGTGCCTCCCATGTGCAAGCTGGAGCACAGGGTCACTGGAAGGCAGCAGAGAGGTCAAGGGCACTCACTGGCTGAGGGATCTGAGGAAGGTACCCAACCTCTATGGCCTCTGTTTCTTCTGTAAAACAGGGACAATAACCACGCCTGCCTCCTGAGGTTACCCTACATACATGATTGTATGTACAGATTGAATGGCAAATGATTAACTCTTTCACGGAATGCATTACTGTCAAGTTTCATTCAGCACAGGCTAGAAAGTTTGGGGTACACCCAGGATAGGGATTGAGGAACAATGATCTGGGCTGAAAGACTGGCTACCCAGGAGCCCCTCCTGAATTCTCTGATGTCCCAGGATGAAGGGAGGAGGAATTGTGATTCTTACCACAATTTCCCAAAACTAGTAACCAGGGCAGCGCCTGTGGTTCAGTGAGTTGGGCACCGTCCCCATATACCTAGGGTAGTGGGTTCAAACCCGGCCCCGGCCAAACTGCAACAAAAAAATAGCCGGGCATTGTGGTGAGTGCCTGTAGTCCCAGCTACTTGGGAGGTTGAGGCAAAAGAATCACCTAAGCCCAGGAGTCGGAGGTCGCTGTGAGCTGTGTGACACGGCCATGGCACTCTACCAAGGGTGATAAAGTGAGACTCTGTCTCTAAAAAACAAAAACAAAACCCAAAAACCTAGTAACCAGAGATCCAAGGCCATCCCTGTCCTGTTTCCCACACCAGAGAAGCCATCAAATAGAGCTAGCATCTTTCTGCACAGGAAGTTAAAATCACAAACACTAGAATTCCATTAATGAACATCCAACAAGAACAAACACATGACTGGAAATTGAAAACAGTAGGGAACATTTTCTCTAATCTGTTTTCAGAGAGGGAGGCTGAGGGCAGAGGGAAGGATTCTCATCCAGTGCAATACACCTGATGAGGAGGAAGCTGAGGTGCAGACCATTTATCTGCGGGATATCAGCTGCTCACTGAATGTCCCACTGAAGGGAGCAGGTATCTAAGCCCCTAGCTCTTAGGGTGTGGGCTCCTACACCTCAGGAGGAAGCCATGGAGAGAAAGAAAGCCTTGGTTTGTCTTTTAAATGTAGCCAAGTTATTAAAGTATCACAAGTCCCAGCCCCAGCACCACCATGCTCCAGCTGCAGGGGCCTGGGCAAGCTACACACATGCACACACACTGTGTGAACATAGGAAGTGTTCATTATACTCGCTGATGTATCCAAGTGCCCAGGACAGTGCAGAGCACACAAAGGCCCTTAATAAATTATTAATATTTCTTGAATGAATGAACTTAACTCCCTATTATCTGGACTCTCACTGAAAATAGCAAGATAAATCTAAGATAAGGTTATACATTTATTTATTTATTAAAAATGGGGGGGAGGTCTTGCTATGTTGGCCAGGCTGGTCTCAAACTCCTGGCCTCAGGTTATCCTTTTGCCTCAGCCTCCCTAAGGTCTGGAATTACAGGTATGAGCCCCTACACCTGGCTTTATTCATTCATTTATTTATTTATTCTTTTTTAGAGACAGAGTCTCTCTCTGCCACACCTGGCTAATTAAAAAAATTTTTTTGTAGAGACAGACTCTTGCTATGTTGAGCAGTGTTGGTCTCCTAAGCGCAAGTGATCCTCCTTCTTTGGCCTCTTGAAGTGGTGAGAGAGTGCCCTAAAACACAGTTGTAAAATCTTCCTGGGCATTAAGAGTACACAAAAAAGAGCTTTTTTTTTTGAGACAGAGTCTCACTTTGTCACCCTCGGTAGAGTGCTGTGCCCTCACAACTCACAGCAACCTCAACCCTTGGGCTTAAGTAGTTCTCTTGCCTCAGCCTCCCGAGGCTGGGAATACAGGCATCTGCCACAACGCCCAGCTTTTTGTTGTTGTTGCAGTTGTCATTGCTGTTTTAGCTGGCCAGGGCCAGGTTCAAACCCACCACCCTCAGTATATGGGGCCGGTGCCATATACACCGAGCCACAGGTGCCACCCACAAAAAAGAGCTTTAAACATGCTAGCACATGAGTCAAAAATGCAATTCTAGCTGGGCCTAGTGGTTCACACCTGTAATCCCAACCCTTTGAGAAGTCAGAGCTGGAGGATTCCTGAAGCCCAGGACTTTAAGACCAGCTTGGGCAACATAGTGAGACACCATATCTACCAAAAAAAATGTACCAGGCATGGTGGTAGCATCTGTAGTCCCAGCTACTGAGGAGGCTGAAGCAGGAGGATCACTTGAGCCCAGGAGATCAAGGCTATGGTGAGCTATGATGACATCACTGCACTCCAGCCCAAGTGACAGAGTGAGACTCTGCCTCTAACCACGCCCCCCCCACACCATAAGTATGTCCCTTTAATTGCTCTCAGAGTAAAGGACAAGCTTGTCCTTGGGTCTCAGTTTCCTCATCTGTGAAGTCTGTGAGTGACTATATAAACATACAGAGCATGACATGTATGGGGCACCCTTCCTTGCTGTGTACATAGGAGTCTTCATTCAAAGTGCAGTAGCAACGAAAATAATTTTATGGTTGGGGGGTCACCACAACATGAGAAACTGTATTAAAGGATCATGGCATTAGGAAGGTTGAGAATCACTGCCTTAAAATTTTCCTCCACACTGCAAAAGTCCAAAAAGATATTTTCAGTGAGAGCCTAAGTCTGAAAAAAATTGGGGTAATCTTTTCAACCTAGACAAGCATTTTAGAAGCTGAGCAGAGAAGGCCTGGGACTGTCATGGTACGCTGGGTACGGGGCCCAGCAGTGGCCTGTCTCAGCACGCCGTCTACACTGAAGTAGTGGTTATTCCTCACTCACCCTCTCCTAGAGAACACAGTAGTTTAATGTGGAAAGTACAGTTGACCTTTGAACAATATGGATCTGAGCTGTGTGAGTTCACTATTAGAGGTGTTTTCTTCCACCGCCAAGATGGCAAGACCAAGCCTTTCCTTTTCCTCCTCCTCAGGCTACTCAATGTGAAGGTAATGAGGATAAAGACCTTTATAACAATCCGCTTCCATTTCATGAATAGTGAATATATTGTCTTCCTTACGAGGTTCTTAATAACATTTTATTGTCTCTTATTATAAGAATACAGTATATAATACATATGTGTTAATCAACTGTTTATGTTATTGATAAGGCTTATAGTCAACTGTAGACTATTAGTAATTAAGTTTGGGGAGAGTGGAAAGTTATAAAGTCATACACAGATTTTTCACTCCAGAGCAGCAAGGACTACAGATACCCTGACCCTCACATTGTTCAAGGGTCAACTGTACTTGGGTAAGAAGCTGTCTCATGCAGAGAAACTTCCATAAGGCCCATCTTGGGGTTAGGATAATACATGCAGGGCTGGGCCTGAGCCCCTTACCTGGTAAGCTCCTCAAAGACTGTCTTGGAAGGGTCCTTCAGCAGCTGTGCCCTGCACTCTTTCACCACTCTGGAAGTTACCTCTGGTAAGAGGACTGCACACTTTTAATACAGTACAAACCGAATAGCCACAATCAGTGATTTCATAATCTGCTAATCACAAACAGAACCTAATGCTTAATGTAAAAAAATGAAAACATCCAGTTTATAAAAAAAATTCAAAGTGCCACCTGCACCCTCTACCCAGCTTCATACTCAGAGTTCAGCACTGCTCCTGCAAGTGTCAGAACAGACACAGAATGGGAAGCAGGGCCTCCAAAAGTGCGTGTACGCCTGTGTCCACTGCAGAGGTGTCCATCGATGGGTGAAGGAATAAAATAGAGGACATGTACAGCGGAATATGATTCAGCCTCAGGAAGGAAGGAAGCCCTGCCACACTCTCCAGCACAGATGAGCCGGCAGATGCTGCGTTGAGCAGACAAGCCAGTCACAGGGCAAAGACCCTGCACGATTCCACCCACAAGGCCCCTGGAGGAGTCACATTCACAGAGACAGAATGATGTCCCAGGGGTTGGAGAAAGGGAGCTGAGGAGCTGCTGTTTAATGGGCACAGGGCTTCAGTTTTACGAGATGAACAAGTTCTAGAGACCAGCTATATGATGATGTCAAAACCTTCACAGCACTGAGCTCAAATATATATATATATATATTTTTTTTAGACAGAGTCTCACTTGATCACCCTGGGTAGAATGCCATGGCGTCATAGCTTACAGCAACCTCAAACTCTTGGGCTCAAGAGTTTGCCTGAGCCTTCATAGTAGCTGGGACTATAGGCACCAACCACAACACCTGCCTGCTTTTTCTATTTTTAGTAGAGACAGGGTCTTGCTGTTGCTCAAGCTGGTCTCAAATTGTTCTCAAATTCCTGAGCTCAAGCAATCCACCTGCCTTGGCCTCCCAGAGTGCTGGGCCTACCATAAGTGGTTTTAAAACTACAATTAAAAATTGAAAATCACACACACACATACCTACACCTCCCACCCCCAGAAATACAGTTTCTTTTTCCCCATATGAGTGGGAAAAAGTACATGTATGATTTTGTAACCATGTGCTGACACTTAGGGAAAGGCCACATTGCTAATAGCTGCATGGATTTCCAGCATATGGGTTTACCTGCCCCAGTGAACATTCTGGTAGCCAGTGTTCCCACAGCAAACAACCTGAAGAGGACACCTTCGTATACTGTCTTCCTAAATGGTATATTCCTAAAAATATAATTACTAGCTCAAAGGATATGTGCATTTTTAGTGTTAATATTCATTGTGAAACTGCTCTCCAAAGAGGTTCTGCCTCTCTGCACTCCCACTCACAGTGCCCTGATACCTGCCCCCACTCTCTTTAACCCTCATCCAGAGGATTCTGGAAACAGAAAACACATGACAAAACCCACTGTCCAGATTCAAGGAAAAAATAAAGACCCAGAATATATTCCACTGTTGATGTAACTTGTAATTAGAAACAACAAATGCACTGCAGACTGATTTCTTTCTTTCTTTCTTTTTTTTGAGACAGAGTCTCACTATGTCACCATCAGTAGAGTGCTGTGGCAGCACATCTCACAGCAACCTCAAACTCTTGGGCTTAGGCGATTCTCTTGCCTCAGCCTCCTAAGCAGCTGGGACCACAATGTCCGGCTATTCTTTTTTGTTGGTTGTAGTTGTTATTGTTGTTTAGCAGGCCCAGGCCAGCTCAAACCCACCAGCTTCATTGTATGTGGCCAGCACCCTACTCACTGAGCTACCAGCTCCGAGCCTCCTTTTTTTTTTTTTTTTTTTTTTATTTTGACAGAGTGTCACTCAGTTGCCCTGGGGTTGAGTGCCATGGTGTTATGGCTCAGAGCAACCTCAAACTCTTGGGCTCAAACGATCATCTTGCTCAGCCTCCCGAGTAGCTGGGACTATAGGAATCCACCATAACACTTGGCTATTTTTTTAGAGATGGGGTCTCATTCTTGCGCAGGCTGGTCCTGAACTACTGAGCTCAAGCAATCTGCCTGAGTCAGCCTCCCAAAGTGCTAGGATTGTAGGCATGAGCCACTGTACTTGGCCTCTTTTCACTTTCTTGATGGTGGTGTTTGAAGCACAGTTTTAAGTTTTGAAGTCCAGGATGGCACCATGGCTCACAGCTGTAATCCTAGTACTCTGGAGCCCAAGGCAGGAGGATCATTTGAGCTCAGAAATTTGAGACTGGCCTGAGCAAGAGCAGGACCCTGTCTCTACTAAAAATAGAAAAAAACTAGCTGGGTGTTAGCACAGCATTGTGATGGGTGCCTATGGTCCCAGTTACTCCAGAGGCTTTAGCAGTAAGGATCACTTGAGCCCAAGAGTTTGAAGTTGCTGTGAGCTATGACCCCACACATTCTATAGAGGGTGACAAAGTGAGACTGTCTCAAAAAGAAAGGAAAAGTTTTGGGCTCGGCGCCCATAGTACAGTGGTTACAGCGCCAGCCCCATACGCCAAGGCTGATGGGTTTGAAACTGGCCCCGGCCAGCTAAACAACAACAACTGCAACAAAAAATACCCAGGGGGGCTTGGGGCCTTGTAGCTCAAGTGGCTAAGATGCCAGTCACATACACAAGAGCTGGCAGGCTCGAATCCAGCCTGGGCCTGCCAAACAACAATGACAATTACAACCAAAAAATAGCTGGGCGTTGTGGAGGGTGCCTGTAGAGTCCTAGCTACTTGGAAGGCTGAGGCAAGAGAATCGCTTAAGCCCAGGAGTTGGAGGTGGCTGTGAGCTATGATGCCACAGCACTCTACCCAGGGCGAGGGCTTGGGGCTCTGTCTCAAAAAAAAAAGAAAAAAAAAGGCCCGGGGCGGCACCCGTGGCTCAGT
>CAUYQV010120835.1:0-28642 GCA_963574575.1 Galagoides demidoff
ACATGGATGGAGCTGGAAAATGTTCTTCTTAGCAAAGTATCACAAGAATGGAAGAAAAAGTATCCAATGTACACACCCCTATTATGAAACTAATTTATACCTTTTATATGAAAGCTATAAGCTAATAACAGCCTAAGAATAGGGGGAAGGGGGAATGGGTGGAGGGAGGGGGATTGGAAGGATCACTTCTGAGGTTTATCTTACAAGGGTACAAGTGAATTTTTCTAAAAGTAGAATGTGAACCTTTTAAAATAATAACTAAGAAAATGACATGAGGGCTACGTTAACCAGTTTGATGGAAGTGTTTCTGATTATGTGTGAAAACCCCACACTGTACCCCAGAAGTGCATTAATGTACATAGTTACCATTCAATAAAAAAAAAAAATGCTCCAAAAATTCTGCATAACAAAGGCCTACTTTTCAGGGGAAAAGACTTTAACTGAGCCTTATCATAGCTGGAAGAAAGAGCATTTCTTCCCTTCCACCTTCTGCTAGTCACCCTGTCTCTCTAATGCAGCAACAAAAAGCTATACTTCGTGATTTAAAACATATAATCTTCAAACTAGGAACAGATGGAAATTTCCTCATCTCCACGTCTTGATTAAAGAACATCTGGGAAAAACTTACAGCTCATGTCATAGGTAATATGAAAAACTAGATTCCTACCCAGTAAGGTCAAACCAAAAGACGCGGATGGCACTCTCACTACTGCTATTCAACATCATACTCAAAGTTCTAGCTAATTAAATAAGACAATAAAAAGAAATATAAGTCAAGCAGATTAAGAAGGAAGAAATAAACCTGGCATTGTTCACGGATGAGATGATTGTCTCTGTAGAAAATCAAAAGTAATCAACAGAAAGTTTCCTGGAACTAATAAATGATTGTAGTAAGATTGCAAGATACAAGTTTAGTATACAAAAGTTAAATGCTTTATTTTAGACCAGCAATGAAAAACTAAAATGTTAAATTTAAAACACAATTCTATTACATTTGTACCAAAAAAGGTATATTTGTGAACAAATATAACAAAATATGTGCAGATCTTTGTGTAGTTTTCTCTGTTTCATCAGAGTTTTGTAGCTTTCATATGAAAGCTATAACCCAATTATAGCCCAAGAAGAAGGGGAAAGGGAAGAAGAGAGGGAGCAAAGGTGGGAAGGTGTGTGGAGGGAGGGTAATTGGTGGGACCACACCTACAGTGCATCTTACAAGGGTACATGTGAATCTTTCTAAATGTAGACTATAAATGCCTTAACACAATAACTAAGAAAATACCATGAAGGCTATGTCAACCAGTTTGGTGAAAACATTTCAAATTGTATATAAAACCAGCACATTGTACCCCATGACTGCATTAATGTACACAGCAATGATTTAATAAAAACAAAAAAAAGAAGAAGAAGAAAGAAAGAAAAAGAAAACCGGGAAGCAGAGGGGAAAAAAAAGGCAGACTAGACAGATCAATACAACAGAGTGGAGAGCCCAGAAATGACCAACACAAACATCCTCAACTGATTTTTCACAAAGAAGCAAAGGCAAGTCAATGGAGAAAAGATAGTATTTTAAACATGATAGTGCCAAAAAAATTATATATCCATCTGCAAAAATAAAGAAACAATAAACAGCCCTAGACACAAATCTTACATGTACCACAAAAATAAATTCAAAATAGACCATAGCTAAAATGAAAATTATGGAACTTCTAGAACATAACATAGGGAAAAATATATGTGACCTTGGGGTTAGTAATGCATTTTTAGATATAACTTCAAAAATACAAAAATTGATAAATTCAGCTTTATTAAAATTTAAAACTTCCATTCAGCAAAACAAAATTTTTAGAGAACTAAAAGAAATCCATAATCTAGGACAGAGTATTCTCAGAACACTTATTTGATAAAAGATTTGTGTTAAAAATAAAAAATGAGGCCCGGTGCAGTGGCTCACACCTGTAATCCTAGCACTCTGAGAGGCTGAGGCAGATGGATTGCTTGAGCTCAGGAGTCTGAGACCATCCTAAGCAACAGCAAGACTCTGTCTCTATTTTAAAAAAAGAAAGAAAGAAAGAAAAAGAAAAAGAAAAATTAGCTGGTCAATGTGGCAGGTACCTGTAGTCCTAGCTAATTGGGAGGCAAAAGGATTGCTTGAGCCCAGGAGTTTAAGGTTGTTGTGAGCTATGATGCCATCCATAGCACTCTACCAAGGGTGACAGAGTGAGAGAGACTCCTTCTCAAAAATATATATATGTGTGTGTGTGTGTGCATGCATATGTGTATATATATGTGTGTGTGTGTGTATACATGTATATAAAATGATCTCTTAACAAGGAAACAAACAACTTTATTGAAAAATGAGCAAAATATCTGAGCAGACACATACATCAGCAAAGGAGATATACAGATGTTAAAAAAACATACGAAAAGATTCTTACTATTATCATCAGAAAATTGCAAATCAATATGATGAGATACCACTACACACCTATTAGAATTTTTAAATTCAAAAATTTGACAGTTTCAGTAGCTAGTGAAGAGTAAGAAGAACTTTGGTTCATTGCTAGTAAGAATGCATAATGGCAAAGCCACTTTGGAAGGCAGTTTGGCCATTTGTTATTAATACAAAGCTAGTAATAGTCTCACTGTGCAATCTAGCAATCATGGTTCTAGGTGTTTATCTAACTGATTTGAATTTATGTCCACAAAAACCTATACACAAACTTTTATGGCAGCTTTATTTATAATTGCCAAAAACTGGGAGAAACTAAGATGTCTTTCAATAGATGAATAGATAAACGATAGTACATAAATATAATGGAATATTACTTAGTGATAAAAACTAATGAAGTATCAACTCACAATAAGACATAGGTGAAGCTAAAACACATATTACTAAGTGAAAAAAAAAAAAGCCTGAAAATACGCTAACCTGATTCCAATTATATGGCATTCTGAAATAACAAAACTATAGAGATAGTAAAAATATCAGTGATTGCCAGGAGTCAAGGAGGGTAGAGTTGAAAGGTGAAGCACAGAAGATGTTTTAGGGCAGTTAAACTACTCTGCATGTAACTGTGTCAGTGCATACTCAACACTACCCATCCTACTATAGGTAGGATGAAACCCACCTGTAGAATGTCTGACACAAGGCCAGGCATGGAGGCTCATGCCTGTAATCCTAGTACTTTGGGAGGCTAAGACTGGCGGATCACTCGAGCTCATGAGTTCGAGACCAATCTGAGCAAAAGTGAGACCTCATCTCTACTAAAAATAGAAAAACTGAGGGAAGAGGATCACTTGAACCCAAGAGTTGGAGGTTGCTATGAGCAATGACACCATGGCACTCTACCCAGAGCTACAGATCGAGTCTCTGTCTCAAAAACAAACAAACAAAAAGAATGTATGACGCAGAGTGACACAGATGTGTTTTTTAAAAAATCATTTTAAAAGCCAGGGGATCCCAAGGTGGAATACAGAATATGTGAAACAATCGCACTGTATCACAAAAGTACAAAACAATCTCACTAAAGAGAAAGGGGGAAAATATGCTGACTTCAGTAACTACGTAAAGCAGTGGAGTTGATTAGACTAAAGATAAAAAGAAACAATACTTAAGCACGTAGTATAGTTGATAAAGTTCTTTCATAAGGGAATATGTGCTATACATCTGATACTGCAAAACATGTATACTGTAAATAAACAAGTGAAAGAATGGCAGGTAGGGGATGGTTCCAGGCTTCCCATTGCAGCAGTGGGAGGTCACAGATAAGCCAGGGGACAGGATAAAATGATCTCTATCATAAAGGATTAGAGCCAAAGTCATCAGTATGAACTCACATTTAGTTAGATACAGATGGCTACACATAGAAATATTTACAGATATGTGTATATTGTTAAGAAACACACATCTATGTCCTTGCTCTGTCTGGTAAGAGGGCCTAGAAGCAAGAACACATCAGTAAGAATGAGTACACCTAGTGCCAAGATCTTAGTTTCTACTCTATCTTCCAATAAAACAAACCAGGTTTCCTAGGAGAAATAGCCATTTCTAGGACTGGTGCAAGAAATATATAAGATGAACCATCTTGTACTGGAAAATAAGGAAGTGTTGAAAAAAACAAAAACCCAAACAACAATATGGGTATTTCCAAGGGACACAGAAGCCAGCTGAAAGAGCTCCCAGTGGCAAAGCTGGGATAATTCAAGTACCATGATCAATAAAGTATTGTTGGATTGTAACACAAAATAAATACACTTATATAAATGATTCAATAATAAGTAAATAGGGGAGAATAGATAATTCTCCCATGCAAAATAACTCAAAATAATTTATGTAGACACTTTACTTTTATAAAGGTGAAGCATAACTTCCTGCTCCTTAAGTGTGGGTTTTGCATAACAACTCCTCCTAAATAAGACAGTAAAAAAGCAGGGGGGAGGAGGAAAGGAAAGGGAATTAGTAACTTGACCATGGGGAAATCAAACAAACACGACCTCAGCCAGGTGACTGGGGCTAACTTCAATAGGGATGACACTGTTGATAGTGTTAAAAAGTAAACATAGGCACATTAAAATTGTAATAAGTTTATTTGAACATTCAGCAATTCATGGTTTGGGCAGCACCAAACCACTGTAAAGAGGAAACTTTTACAAGATGTTCAAGGAAGCAAGAAAAGAAATTTCATGTATTAAAGGGGACAGGCTCAGGTTAGAGGTTAATTGGCAGTTTTGGAATAGTGAACTTTAAGTTTCATTTTACTATTTGCATTGGGCTTTGGTTTGATTACATAGGAATCTAAGGTGTTGGAGCTGTCTTAGCTTAATGGCCTCTCAATTAAAATTTTTTTAACAAAAATATGTACTCTCAATGTGGACTGATGAAACTGCCACTTTATCTCTGTGCTTTGCATCCAGAAAAGCATACCACCAGGCTAATCCTGAGAAAAACATCAGGATTCTCCATTGAGGGATATTCTAAAAAATACTTGACCAGTATTCCTCAAAACTATCAAGGACATCCAAAACTAGATAAGTCTGAGGAACTGTCACAACCAAGAGGAGCCCAAGAGACATGGTAACGAAGTGTGTTGTGGCATCCTGAACTATATTCTGCAACAGAAGATAAAATCTGAATAAACTATAGACTTTGCGCAATAATAATGTGTCAATATTGGTTCATTAATTGTAACAAATGTGCCATGCTAATGTAAAAATTTAATAATAAAGAAAACTGGTGTAAGGGCTAGGGGGACCTCTCTGTGCTTTCTTCACAGTATTTTTACAAATCTAACACTATTCTAAAATTTAAAAACTGTTTTAAAATAAAGGTAGGCTTAGCAGTAGATAAAACTATGCCCTAAACATTATCAAGCACATTCTTTGAAAAATGCTCTGCTGAATGGGAACAAGACCAGTCCAGCAAAGATTAGATGAGGGTCTTGCCATAACATCCTTTACTTCCAACTGGCTTCCAAGTTGTAACTTTCAAATAAAGAGAAAAGATCAGAGCACAGCGGCTAGCTCCCAAGAGCCAAAATTATCAGGTTTATAATTATATCCAGACAGCATCTTTAGCTTTGCTTCCTAGTAGGTAAAATCAGGGAACTGAACCACCAAATAAACAAGGTGGCAAAGCATTGCTGCTACTGTGTGCTCTGCAGAGGACTCTCCAGGCCTACAGATCTGCGCCAGTAGGCAGTGGAATGGAGGGTGCACAACCACCAAGGGACACCCTCACCAAAGCTCAGATGTGGCCTCTGGGACCACCAACTTCTCTACAGAACACAGGATCAGCATCTACCAGGACAGACAGCCCACATGGGCTGGATCACCAGTTATGACCCAGTGACCATTCTGCACTCTTCTTGCCCCTTTTCAAGTGGAACTTTTTGTAGTAATTGCCAACTAACCTAAGTCACTGTGGTCATTCACAAGTATTGGATTATTTTCCCAAGTTTCTTTAGCCTCCAATGGTTACAGATGAATGAACACTAGAGTTTACCTCCCACAGCTTTGGACAGATCAAATTCTGTCCAACCCGCATTTTATTGCATGTATTTAGTAATACCCTTTTCTATAAGCCATAAAATCTTCTTCCTTGATCCTTCTGGGTGTTCTGACCACACCACATACAGAAAGATCAGGAGAGATAAACAAACATTTTACCAGTAGCATTCAGCTGTACTGTTCATTAGATTAAGTCAATAGGGTCCTCTGTAGTCATCTAAACACAGAATTATACAAATCCCAGGCCTACGGTGCCATTCCAAAGAACAGAAAGAAACAGATTACTGAAGTCACTAGAATCTTAAGCCCTGTTCATGCAAGGGCAGAGGTGAGTGTATAACATTTCTAGAGAATTCCCGTATCTTACACATCACTTATTTCACGAATGAGTAATCATTTCAAAAGTCGATTATCTTAATTAATAAATCCTTTGTTGGTAGTGAGATAAAGATAATTGAAGGGCTTATCATGAGTGCACGGGTGGGCGGGATTTTCAGTGGATACAATGCCAAGTAGAGAGCTTCAAATGTTCACCAATTACCGTGCACTAAAACCAGCGCACATGTGCAGCACCGTGCCTTAAATAAAGTATTTTTAATCAAATTTTAGATCTGATTTTTCGTTGTTATGTGTTGGGCACATAGGAGGCAGATAAATTTTGATTTTAGGTAGTTCAGTCATAGCAATAGCAAAGAAAAATGTTCATCACCTAGAAATTCTAGACTTAAATTTGGATGCAATAAGGAGATGAGATTTAGGACTGTCTCCTTTGGAGAAAAAGAGTTCTCTAGTCTTCTAGCATTATGCATTTCTTTAATAGGAAAATAAAACTATATATCCAAATAGTCTGCAGCCAATAAGTAGAATACTACTTTTCTAAAAAGACTTAATCATTTGTCTCTAAATTTTTCAGGCATCACGAAGAAGATAACAGAGTCTAAAGAACACACACACAGTACCTTTAAAAAATTATCAAAATTTGGCTCATTTGGCAAGACACTTTGGTACTAACATCTGTATAATAGTTATGGAACAGCAAGTAAACAACAACCTATATTAACTCATGAAATATATTTGGTAAGATTAGTAATCAAGAGAACAAGGAAATGGTGATTTGCTACCTCACCTCATTCTGGCCTTTATTCAAATGACAACCCCTCATTAGGCTCTTCCCGGCCCCCTGTCTAAGACAGACCATCCCCACACCCTCCCAGCCTTTTTCTGCCTTACACACCTATTTTCATAGCACTGACTACTCTGTGTCACACTCTATGCCTTACTCCTCAGTCTTGCTTGTCCGTCATAGAAGGTCCCTGAGAGTAGGACTTGCCGTCTGGTTCACTGTTCAGGCACAAGACCACACCAGCGCTGAGCACATGGGAGGAGCGGCTCAGCTATGGAGTCAATGAATTACCATCTGTGAATGTTAACATTTTTCTCTTGTGGCTAAAATGATAGATCATCATTATTGGATGTAATTGGTTTGTTTCAGTGGAATAAGTAGGAAAAAATAAGATTTTTTTAATATTATAAAAACCGATACCTTGAAAATTTATCTAAAGGGTAGATGACGATAGACTAGAAAATAAAAAAGGCTGGAAGAAGTATACCTAAGTAGGAAACTACTGGTGTTCATCATTTTTCATATTTTTTCTTGAAATATATATTATTATTCAAGCCAAATCAGCCCACTGATGTACCTTTCATATTGAGAATTCATTTTTTAAGGTTTTTTGAAAGAAACTCAAATTTCAAATTAATTTATGTTAGTTTTATATAATGAATTCTCTACCATTAATTGTCTCCATTATCAAAACGTTGCTACTGATTATTCACTTAGCTACTCTTTATAACGCCAAGATAGACTTAAAGCTGAGAGTGGTACAGAAAGGACAGTTTTAATAAAGGAAGAGAAAACGATAGACTATGATTTGATCGGAGCAAAGCCCTAACCAAGCAAACGTGTTCCACAGTGGGAAATGGAAAAACTTTTCAACCTTCTGTTTCCCAGTAACACTCTTACTACTTTATACAGAATTAGAAAACATAAAGGTAAGATAGAAACATGAACTCTGTGTATGAAACAAAAACTCATCTTGATCATAAAAGTGAGAGGAAGGCAGTGTAATGTAACAAGGGGAATCACAGCCTGAGTCTGTCACTTGTCACCTTTGTGGTCTTTAACATCTTTGGACTAGAGACTAGTTTATTCCTCTGTAAATGGAGGGAGGAGTTGGGATACAATAAGCGTCTCTTCAGGTTATTTAAGAACTAATAATGTACCTTCCGCCAAGTGCTGGGCACAGCATCTGTATCCATTATTTCCTTAACAAACTGCAACTCTATTTAACCAACTGTATCTAAGCCACGAATCCTTATATTGATGCAAATCCTTTGCTGGGCTGAGGGTATTGATTGGTAATGTGGAAGTGCTTGAGTTCCAGTCAGAAGACTTTCATATTGGTAAATGTTATTTCATGAATGAGATTCTTTACAAAAACTCGATTCAAAATACCTGTAATAAATCAAAATTTTTCTACTAACATCCAGTGGCTTCCTAAGGGAAGAAAGAAGTTTATTCTAAAGATAATGAGGTATGAATAAGAACGTATTTAGAATGCAGTAAATTACAAATTGCATGGAAGACAGACAATAAAATGCTGATATTGGTAAAACCTATATAGAGACCCTTAAAACGAACCAAAATACAAACACTAGGATGAAGTAGGAGTAGGAGTAGGAGTTCATTTTCTTAGAGATGAACCCATGTAGAGCAATTATCCTTTAAATTATGTGACCCTTTGCATGAAATCCAGGGTCTACATCAAATTTCTTTCATTATTTGTTCACTCTGCTTCTTAAAAGGTATCTAACGTGTTTGGTGTCATAATTTCTTACTGAAAGGCTTAACCCTCAACTAAATTCATTCGGGTAAATAGAACCTCAGAAGGCATTTGGGCCATGTAAAAGTGAAGTTTTTCTTTGTTATGTTTTTAATGCTCTAACATACAAAGCCTGTCTGCACTATCCTCCAACTATTAAACCTTTGTAATACAGATGTTTCTGCTTTTTTAAATTCAGCCTCTACCTACATAGCAAAATTGATTAGATATTTACTTTACTCTTCCTTCAAGTCTTTTATATTCCCTCTTGCAAGTGGAAAGTGCTCCTTCTGCCAGTTATCACTTGTGAAAAGGAAGATAAAGGGTTCCGAGACCAAAGGTTATTGATCACAATTCCAAGGTCAAGTCACATTGCTCATCCCCTACACCAAATAACACTGGTTACTTTGCAAACAGACCAGACACCAAGGCCAAGCTATGATCACCATCAAAACTGTTCAGCATTAACAATAACTCACAAAGGATTCTTATTACTGATGAGCAACCAACTCACTTTTGTCAAACACTGGTAATTCTTTAAGGAATATAATTTAATAGACAATTGTAGCTTACGATAAATCCCATCACAGACAAATACATTAAATTATGTTTTATTTTTTATTAGTAGAAAACTAAGATGCGTTCAGTGAGTGTCTTTACAAAAAGGATTTTACTTCTGTTGAGGCTGAAAACTGAAGAATACAATTAAAATACTTAAAAATCATCAGGATATTTACAAAACAAAGAAAGATTCAATGTCACCTCTAGACATTTAAATAGGTGTAAGGTCCAGGGCTATCTTTTCCCCACTGGTTTGAAGTTTCCGAGCCTCTTAAAAAGATGCTGAGGATATATACAAACAGCCAACTTCAGAGAATGGAATTTAAAATACTGATCAACCTATTTCCCTGTCTTTTCAACCTTTCTGCTCTCACTGGGTCACAGCCTAGTGGGAGACACAGAACTCAATTATAACAAAGTGCTCTGTGAGCTAAGATGTGGATTACTCATCTGGCATAGGGGCTCCATCAGTGGATAAAATAACTACGCAAAAGAGCTAAGAGTGCCATTTGAGAATGAGGTTAAGATTTTCTTACAATATGGGCTGCCCAAATACATCTTGAATGCTGCCTTCTACACAATCCCAAGGCTTTTTTTCTACTTAAAGTTCTTTATAGTATTTCGATAAGCATCAAATACTTCTTTACATTGAATAGATTGTGGTAACTTCTTTGCCAGGAACTGCTTCATTTTCTTTCCTTATCACTTATAACAATAATATGTCCCAGAAGTATCTTCAAGAGTAGATATTATAAATTAGGAAAGACATTACCTCGCATTAATTCTAAATATATAATGTTACTTCCCAGCTTAATAATATCTGGTAACCTGATTTGAGAATCATGACCATTCTGAAAATCATAAAAGGAACCTTTTTACCAAACCAGAAAATAAATGGAATCAAATGACATTAAATATAGAAGGTTGAACACGGGAGGAATGGAAGAATATCAGTCTCTGTTACAGTTCATCATCAGGGAAGGCCTTCAGACGACGCCCCTCAGAGCTCTTTGTCACATTCTTCTCTGGGATGAGCACCATTCCTTGCACTGTGGGATAAAACATTAGCCTTAATCAGAGCCACAATTGATTGTGCATAGTAGACTAATCTGCTTCTCAAAAATTCCTTTGTACCAATATTTTAGAGCCACTGTTTTGATTCCTACATGATCTTTAACCTATTTATTAAACTCACCTGGGGATGACAGTAAAATGACTCAATTGCCTTCATTGACCTACCTAGACCACTATTATCACCAACCAGATAGTATTTCTTTTTACAACAACCTTTACAGCAAGGCTGAAAATTTTTTTTTTTAAGTTTGAGAAAAAAATCAGGAAGAAATGAAATTTTTAAAAAGTGTTTGTTTATTTAACCACCCTATCTGATTATTGCTAATTTTATTATGATAATGTGTGGAAGGAAACCATGATTGTAAATGTTACCTCTTAAACAGGGTTACACTCTTGATTAAAGCCGCCATTATGTGCGTGTATTTTCACATGAAAGACGTGCAGTTCAGAAAATGGAAAGTACAAGGCAGCATGGCCGGCCAGATGGATGGGCGGATGGTCTGGGTCAGCACACACGCCCGCCCCCCCCCTTCAGCAGCACTGGGTGCGCGGGATGTTTAGAAATGCTATTTTGAAAGGTGGAGTGCAAGGTCTGCCCTTGCGTACACAAAAGTACAGTCCTAAGCAACTACGTGGTAATTACCCAGTCTCATTCCCATTGTTCATAATAGAATAAGCTATTAGTTGTCAAAAAATTACCTACACACATACAGTGTACAAGGAGAAATGACTAAGCAACATAAATATTAATAAGTACTTATCCTACTCACGTGTCGTGAAATTACAGACACATGCAGTAAAAGCTCAGCATCTGAAATCAGCACTGCCCACAGGAAAGACACTCGGCATCCTTTTACTATTACCCATTTATATAAATTTTTACCTGCCTACTGTGTATGAAGCTTAACTTCATAGACTAGTATCAGCTCAGCTGGGGGGCCGGGGTGAGGAACAGGAGCTGGTAACAACCACTGTAGATCTCAGCCCATACCTTCCTACTATTCTTACTCTTTTTTTCTGAGCACTTTTTAACGCCTGAGAGTCCCTTTTTTCTGCTCTTTTTCTTCACCTACCCCAGCTCTCTATCTCAGGCAGGAAGTGGCCTCTGCTTGCTGCCTGGGAAATAAGAAGAGTTAAGAGGCTCTCGATATATGTGTGTGTGACACCATTGAAAAATTGTGTCAATGAATTAAAATGCACCCTGTGAAATTCTTCCTTTCAAAAATAAATTTGCAACAAGTAAATTTGAAGAAAAAGACAAAAGTCATTTTAAAACTGTTGAGATGTTCTGAAATGATTCTCCAAAGGTCAACATGGCCAGTTCCATTCGTGCTGTCATTATTTTCTTTTATCTTGCTCTGTCGTGGTCGAGGGCACACATTTTTCTTTCCTTTTTTTAAAGACATTTAAAAAGCAGTGTTCCAGTTTCAACGCCAGTTCTTCACACCATTCAAAAGATGGACAGTCAATCATAACCCCAAACAGGAAGGAGAGGGTTTGTTTTCACTTAAGTAAAGTTTACCCAAGCCAACAGATCAGTGTGATTATAGCCGGATCAATGATGCATAGTTCTGAAAGGTTTTACACAAGCAGCTGTCTTAGGGTGTAGCTCTAAGGACCAGGTAGGTCAAGGAAAACATAAAGGCAGTGCCCCGTATATGTACCTCCCTTTGGGTCCATAAAGAACCTGACCAGACTGTCGGAGGGAAAGCCAGACTTGCCACAGGGGCAGAGTTGAAGTGTTTCCATTTCCGCTGTCTGCATTTCAGCCTTGAGTATGTCAGCCAAGGTTTTCTGCTGGTCAAAGTCACAAAAATTCTGGTCGATATCTTTTATGAGGAATGACAAATGTGAAAAGATAAACTCTATTATGTCAGATAAACTATATGGGCTTTTACTAGATCCCAAGCAAAGATTTAACAATGTGTAGTCAATCTGGAAGTCTTCTGCTAATTCAAGGAAACAAAAGGCTCTCATCAAAAAGATTCCTGACGTCTGTTATGTCCAGGGTATGGAAACCTTGAGAGCTGTCTTTTCTAATATAAAATGTTTAAAAAGAAATTTCTGGTGATTTGTCAGATAAATGGGAACCATCTCAAAGCATTGCTTGGAAAAGATCAATTTTAAATGATCTACCAATGGCAAAATACTTCTGGAGTTTTTAATCTTGGGTTTCCAAAAAAACCCCACTTTTTGGAAAGGTCTTTTATTTTTAATACAGCAATAACACAGTTTCATGAGTAAACTGCAATGGACCTCTCCTCCAACCAGTAGAAAGACTCACTTTTCACTTGACCATGGTGTGTTCTAAACTATCTCTGGATGGGAAGATTGAGTCTAGCAGAAATTTGAATGAGAATCTACCTACATTTTTTTTTTGAGCATTAAAAAATTGCAATCTCAAGTATCACAAGAATGGAGGAAAAAGTATCCAATGTACACACCCCTATTATGAAACTATTTATACCTTTTATATGAAAGCTATAACCAAATAGCTTAAAAATAGTAGCATGATTATTTAATACCAATGCTGATGTAAATCACCAATAAATGTTTTTTATCCAACTACTTGGGAATAGCAGTTTCATGGTTATAATTATTCTACTGGATGGTAATATAGCTGCATTCAAATAAAAAAATAGAAACTCATTTTCTAGTTTTTTCCTCAATTGGTAAAATTTTTATTTATCACCAAAGTTTAATAAATCCACTAGGTTGTCCTCCCTCTTTAGAAGAAGAGAATATTTTCTGTATGTCTCAGGCACTAAACATGGTGTCTGACACAGGACAATTATTAATGTTTGAGGAATTGGCCAATGTATTTTGCTTTGATTTTAACTTTTTGAGAAAAATTTTTTTTTGCTGCCAAATTTTTCATGGGATATCTTTTTAAATTTAAATTTTAATTTTTTAAAAAAAATTTCAGGTTAACATGAGGATACAAATGACCAGGTCACAATATTTGAATTTCTTAGGTAGAGTCCATCTTATAGTTGTATCCCACATCCAAAAGTTTTGCCATACACCTGCTACATTATGCCCTTGAAGTCTGGTAGAGTGATGCCTCCGTCTTTGTTTTTTATCACTAAAAATTGCCTTAGCTATATATATATATATTTTTTTTTTGGTTCTATACAAAATGAAGAACTATTTATTTCCAGTTCTTCAAAGTATGATGTTAGTATTTTTTTTATTAAGTCATTTTTACATAGATCATAAATACATTTCTGCCATTATGGGATTCAATGTGTTGATTATTTGTACAAATTGGAGTGCTTACATCCTACTAATCAACACAGCCTTTACCTTAATAGGGATTGCACTGAATCTGTAGATTGGTTTGGAAAGTATAAACATTTTAACAATGCTGATTATTCCCAGCCAAGAGCATGGTGTGATCTTCCATTTGTTAATGTCATCTGCTATTTCTTTTCTTAGGGTTTCATAATTCTCTTTGTAGAAGTCCTTCACCTCTTTTGTTAGGTATATTCCTAGGATTTCATTTTCTCTGAAGCTATTTTGAAGGAAATTGTGTCTTTGATTAGCTTCTCAACTTGGCTGTTATTGGCATATAAGAAAGCTATTGATTTGTGGAAATTGAATTTGTGCCCTGAGACATTACTGTATTTCTTAATCACTTCTAGGAATCTCATGATTGAGTCTCTGGGGTTCCTCTTGATTTCCTCTGCCCCCATTTGGATGCTCTTTATATCTTTCTCTTGCCTGATTGCATTGGCTAGAACTTCTAGCATTATGTTGAACAGTAGTGGCAATAGAGGACATCCTTGTCTGGTTCCAGTGCTAAAGTGGAAAAGCTTTCAGTTTTACTCCATTCGGTATGATATTAGCTGTGGGTTTGTTACAGATGGCTTCAATTAGTTCTTGAAACATCCCACTTATGCTTATTTTCTTTAATGTTCTTGTTAGAAAATGATATAGAATTTTGTCAAGTGATTTTTCTGCATCTATTGAGAGGTCATATGGCCCTTTTTGCTTCTATTGATATGAATTACATTTATGGATTTAATTATGTTAAACCAGCCTTGCATCCCTGAGATAAAGCCTGCTTGATTGTGACTATATATTTTTAATTTGCTATAGTCTATTGGCTAAGATTTTATTGAGCATTTCTGCATTAATATTTATTAGTGAAATTGGTCTGAAGTCCTCTTTTTTAGTTGGGTCCTTCTGTGGTGCTGGTATCAAGGTGATGTTTGTTTCACAGAATGTGTTGGGAAAGTTCTTTCCTTATCAATGTTTTAGAATAGTCTCTGAAGCATAGGCACTAGCTCTTCTTTGAAGGTTTGATAGAATTCTGGTGTGTAGCCATCTGGTCCAGGGACTTTTCTGGTTGATTGATTGATTGATTTTGATCTCAGGGCTTGATATTGGTCTATTCAAGAGATCTATTTTTTCTTGATTAAGTCTAGGGAGATGGTGTGATTCCAAGTATTGATCTATTATTTCCTGCACATTGTCAAATTTCTGGGCATAGAGTTTCTTGTAGTAGTCAGAGATAATCTCTTATATTTCTATGGTGTGTATTATTATTTCCTCTTTTTCATTTCTGATTGAGGTTATTAGAGATTTTACTTTTCTGTTTCTAGTTAATCTGGCCAAAGGTTTATTGATTTTGTTTATCCTTTCTAGGAACAAACTTTTGGTTTCATTAATATTCTGAATGATTCTTTTGTTTTCAATTTCATTTATTTCTTACTTGATTTTGATTATTTCTTTTCATCTGTTATGTTTGGGATTAGATTGCTTTTCATTTACATTACCTTAAGATAATTCATTAGGTTTTTAATGTGCTCTCTTTATATTTTTTTGGATGTAGGCATCTAATCTAATCTGATAAAGTTTTCTCTCAGGACAGCTTTTGCAGTATCCCACAGGTTTTGGTAACTTATAGCTTCATTGTCATTATGTTCAGGGAATTTAACAATTCCCTCCTTTATCTCTTCCTTGGCCCAAGTGTCATTCAGCATAAGGTTGTTTAATTTCCATGCTTTTGTGTGAGGATAAACATTTTTGTTGGAGTTGAGTTCCACCTTAATTGCCTTGTGGTCTGGGAAGATACAATGTATAATTTCAATTCTTTTAATTTTGTTGAGTTTTGATTTGTATCTCAGGATATAATCTGTTTTGGAGTATGTTCCATGGCTGATGAGAAGAATGTATATTCCTTAGCTTTGGGATAGTGTGTTCTGTAACTATTTATTAAGCACATTTGTTCTAGGGTCATGTTTAAGTTCCTTGTAACTTTGTTTAGCTTCTTTTAGAAGATCTGTCCAGTACTGCCAGAGGGGTGTGGTTATGGTGGCATGGGATATGATATTGCTTGGACCAATCAAGGTCTGTTTCCCAAATCTGGGATTAAGTTGGGTACATAAATATTAAGAATTGAATGGTCCTCTTGTTGTATTGTTCCCTTGATCACTATGAAGTGACCATCTTTGTCTTTCTTAACTTTAATTGCTTTAAATCCACTTATATCTGAAAATAGAATTGTGGCCCCCTCCTTTCTTCTGATTCTCATTGCCTAAAATAATTTTTTTTATCCCTTTACCCCAAGTCTTATTTTGTCTTTCAAGGCTAGGTGTGTTTCCTGGTGACAGCATATGCTTTTTTATCCAATTGGCCAGGCTGTGCCTCTTTAGTGAGGAATTCAAGCCATTATTATTTCTTAAGAAAATTGATAAGAGTGGCCGAGTTCCATTTATCTTATTTTGTTGAAGTTTGTTGGTTAGTTTTGTCCTTTGTGCCATTGTGGAGGCTGGGTTTTGTCCTTTAGTTTCTGGGTGTTTAGTTTGCTGGTGATCTATTGTGGTGGTCAGTATGGAGCATAGGTCTAAATATGTCCTGTAGAGCTGGTTTTGTTGTGGCAAATTTCCTCAATGTTTGCTTATTAGTAAAAGATTTGATTTCATCATCAATTTTAAAGCTTAGATTAGCAGGATACAGAATTCTGGGCTGAAATTTGTTTTGTTTAAGAAGGTTAAAGGTAGATGACCATTGTCTTCTGGCTTGTAAAGTTTTAGCTGAGAGGTCCACTGTTACCCTGATGGCTCTGCCCCTAAAGGTCAATTCATACTTATTCCTGGCATCTTACAGAATTTTCTCTTTCATCTTGACAGGTAATGAACCTCTCCAAGTTCATTACAATATGTCACAAAGATGCTCTTTTGTGTTGAGACAAACTACGTTCGCTAACTCTCTGAAAGGAATGTTTCGAAATTTTAGCGAAACCTGGGACATTTTCATTAATGATATCTTCTAGGTCTTCCATTCCTTTGGGATGTTTTTCTTCCCCTTCAGGGATACCTATAATTTAAATTTGAATGCTTCATGAAATCCCATAATTCTCTGAGTGATGTTCTTCTTTCTCTTTCTTCTTTTCTGCCTCTTTAACTACCTGAGTTAGCTCAGTGCTTTATCTTATAGCACTGAGATTCTTTCTTCTCCATGGTCTAATCTGTTATTGATAATTATTCCTAGTTGACTCCTTCATTTCCTTAAGCTCTGTCATATTCTTTCTACATTCTTCATATCTTTCATCCATTTTTTTGGTTCTGTTTTTCACTTTCTCACCAATTTCTTTTATTTTCTTTGCCATCCATATTTTAAATTCCCTTTCTATCATTTCCATTAATTCTTTATAGGTGAACTTCTCTGTGGTAGCTGCCTCATGGTCCCTTGGAGGTGGTTGCTCTGTTTTTGGTTTTTCATGTTGCCAAATGAAAAATACATAATTACATAATTTTTCTGTTGGTTCTACCTCATGTATGTTTTCTTCTTGTGCACTTCCTTCCCCTACTTTTTCTTTCTCATGACGTCCTTTGCTTCAAATCACCTTGTCTCAGAGCTTAGATATTGAAGTGGCTTTTTTGTAGAAGGCCAAATGGAAGAGAAGGATAAAGAGAGAGAAGGGAGACATAAAAGAAAAAGACAGAGAGGAGAAAAAGAAAAGAATTGAGGAGAAGGAGAGAGAACAGAATGACAGAAAGAGAGTGACAGGTGAAATGGTGGTGATCAGTAGGGTGCTATGATCACATTCACTTATCTAGGCCTTTGGGGAGCCAGGCTGCATGGGTCCCTCAAAGTTACAAGTTCTTTACTAGCTTGGCAAAAACAGACCTCACCCCCACTAAATATAAAAGAGAAAGGAAGGGAAAAAACAATCAGTAATTTGTCGTGGGGACCCACCAATACACTTTTTCCCAAAGCCAAATCTAGAAGGATACTCTAAGCTTGGTGCCTGTAGCTAAAGCAGGTAAGGCACTGGCGGCAAACACCAGAGCTGGCAGGTTCAAATCCAAAACAACAATGAAAACTATAACTAAAAAATAGCTGGGCATTGTGGCAGGCGCCTGTAGTCCCAGCTACTGGGAGGATGAGGCAAAAGAACTGCTTAATCCCAGGAGGTGGAGGCTGCTATGAGCTGTGATGCCACGGCACTCTACCCAGGGCCATAGCTCCAGGCTCTGTCTCAAAGAAAAAAAAAAAAAGGAGGATACACTAGATCATGAGCTTACCTCCTTGAGCCAGACCAATGTTGAGATTCCCCCCAGCCAGCCAATGATATGACCCTGCAGCACTTGGAGAAAAGGAAGAAAAATAAAAAATAAAAACAAAGAAAATTAAAAATAGAATTATAAAGGTAAAGGAAAAAAGGAGAAATCTTACTGTTGTATGAGAAATTTATGTGGGAAAGATGAGAAAAGTAGAAAAATCTTTACCAAAAGAGAAGAAAAGAGAGAAGAAAGGAAGAAAAAATAAAAGTGTTATGGTTTTGTTACAAACCTGTAATAAAAATGAATGAGCCTTTGCTATTGAAGAAAGCACAAAAGAAAAAATGAAAATACAGTCAGACAAAAAGTAAAGCAAAAACAGCCACGATAAAAAAATACAAAAAAAAAAAAAAAACTGAGAAAAAACTTGTGAAAAGGAGCAAATATATTCAAAATATGTTGCAATACAGGGCCTGAACACTAGGTGGTGCTGTATTGTTAAGAGATGGAGAACACAGATGCCGGTTTTACTGTATATGATATGGAAGCCAGAAGCCACTCCCTAGTTGCAGAGGAGATTGGGTCCTGTATTCCTGACTTATTTGCCCTCAATCAGGGTCTGGTTGCTTTGTCAGCGTTCAGTCCTCATGTGATTAGTGTCCTAAAGCTCAGTCCAGCTTCCTTAGGAGGTACATCAAACAGTGCCTCTTCAAACAACATGGCCTTCTTGAGGGTGCAAGGTCTGCTCAGTTTGTACCAAGGATGGTTGCCTGAGCTCAGCAAGCACACCAGAGCTGGCTGTGTACTAGGACCCTGGGAACTATTCTTTGGGTGCGGCCTTCCCACAATGGTGCTACACGTTTAGCAGCTAAGCCAATGGGAGATCCAAACTGCCCGGTGTTCAATCTTGGCTGCTGGATGCTGTTCGAATCCCCTCTCTGGTTTAAGCAGTTTAAACTGCTCACTGGAGATGTTTAGTCCAAAATCAATAATCTGCAGGACAGCCCTTTCCTGACCCCAGATTCCATGAAGGCTGGTTGGCCAGCTCCTGCTCAGATGCAAGCACTTGCCTTCTGTGCCAGCTCGCCCAGCTCCAGCCCTCCTCATCCCTCCTGGAGTCCACCACTGCTTCACTGTGCACTTGAAGTGATGTCCCTGTATAAGTGCCTCCAGCCTGAGGTGGCTGGAGTTCTAGTTCCCCTGGTTCACCACAAGTGGCTGGTAAGATGCTATTTCTAATCTGCTATCTTGCTCTGCACCACTAAGTTCATGGGATATCTTGATTTTATTAGGGAGCAGCCAGCCCACCCCATAAGTAGGAAAGCTCAGATACATCTGCTACTTAAGTGCTTATATAAATAAAGAGCACAATAATAGGGTGAGGAATAATGAACAGGTATTGCATGTGCTGATATGTTTAGTTCTTTACATCTACTTTCTTAGACAATTCTTCTGTTTTAATTGTATCTACAAATACATAGTATCATCTTACCTTATAGTTGAAGGAATCAAGACTGAAAGAACCAATGATAACAAATGACTTCAAAGCTCAGTGGTTATAAAGAACGATTTCTCACTGATATGACTTGTCCATCACATGTTTGCAGGTATATTCTGTACCATCTTTACTTGGATAATCAGCCTTATGGAGCAACCCCTTGTGGAGCTGTTGTCACGCCTTCAGGCAGCAATTAAAAGAGATCACAGTAGACCCTGAGTTTCCTTTGAGAGGTTCTGTTGTCATTTCTGTTCATATATTACTGGTCAAGACAAGTCACATTGCTGTACATCAATAGGGTGAAATCTCCCCTTAAGGAGGGGCGCTACAAGTCACCTGGCCACATTTGATGCAAAAGAACCACAGATATAATCCTCCCAAGAAGAGGGGAAACTCAAAAAGAAAGGATGGATATTTTGAACAAAAATACAGTCTACCACAGTAGTAATGAGAGCTGTCTTGATTACAAGCCTGTGGCTAACAGCAAAACAGAAAGATCTCTGTCCAGAAATGCAAGGCCTGTTTACGCCACTGAGGATGACCCAGGAGGCAGTTTGAGGACTTTTTGTTTTTAATTTTGCCTTAAGCTTCCCTGACTTCTGCACATTTATTACACAGACTAAGACTTGAATTCTAGGCTGTACACAAACCAGAACAGTTGTTAGCTTCTTTTGTACTTACGAATTAGCCTCCTGAAGCCTTCTTCATCTGTAAAATAGAGATACTAATACCTAACTTCCAGGATTAAAGGTTAGAGATATTGAAAATAGTGTACTTAGTATAATGCATATACAGCATTATAAAAATGACACCCAATATTATTACCATTAAAGGATCTTTTCTTGACAAGTTGATCATCAGGAAATAGATTTCTCCTATATATTAGAGGAGTATGCTGTGATAGTATGTCTGCAGACTCCTTAGTCTGAGAAATGCTGATTTGGTAGTTTGATAAAGGGTAGATAGATAGATAGATAGACTGATATAGATAGAATTTTAGAGATCTTGCATGAACAAAAACAGAATGGTCATCAATATACCTGTGTCTCAGAGTGGCTAACCATGTCCTCACAGGAACACTGAACTTCTGTGTAGGTAAACAGCATGAAAATTTCTGTTCATAAACATGTTTCCTTGACCTTCTCATATATATTGTTCATATAATATTAACCTTGTTTTAGGAAAAAATAGCCAAACAATCCTCTTTTGCTCTTGCCAGTAAAGTTACACAATGAAGGGATGATAGCTCAGCATTTCTTATGCAGTATGTTTCTCTTTATTTCTTCTTTAATTTAAATCAAGGAGTCCCAGACTGGATGCATCACTCTTTACAGAGCTACAAATGACGATAGTGAATGGGCAATTACTTAACAGACCCTCTTCTCTACCTCCTACAGCCTCGTGATTATAATGCATTATTGTTGGCTTTATTTAAGTGCACAGATTAAGCTTAGGCCTCCGCATAGCCATGCTCCCAAGGAGCCAGAAATTTAGCAAACTGGTTTTCTTATCTGCAAAGTATCCAAAAAACAAGTTTTATCATTTTTTCTTTATGTAAGTATGTGGAATCGATGACTTGGCCAGCAAAATTTCCATAGCAACAACAAAAATGAATTTAGGAGAAAATTAATGTTCTGTAAGTAAATGCTTACTTATGCTAAAAACCTTAATTCTCTAGGAGTTCAGAGAAAGTCACGAATTCAAGTACAAGGGAAGATGGGGAGGAAGAAGAGCCTATGGGGTGATGCTTATAATTTAGTCATTCTTGGTCTGATGATTTGTCATGGTATTTGTGGAACATAGCTCCATTAAAAAAAAAAGACAATTATCTCCATGGATTTTTACTTCACCTGCTTCTTTTTAGCTAAACCTTAGTGAGAAAGAAGCCAACACCTAGTGTATCTATTTCAGTCTCCTTTGAAATAGATTTCTATTTTCATTTTGATAGCAATATTATGAAGTTATATTATGATTGCTTTTCCTAGTGCTTTAAAGTATTTTGAGACTTGAAAAAAGACTTCCAGTTTCTATTCTAGGTTTGGCAGGCTTCTTTTACTGAAAAGGACTAAAAAGTTCATGTAAATTATTTAAATATCCTTCTTAAGACCATGAAGAGCTAACAATACAGTAAAGAAATACTGAACAAAAACAAAGGAAAACATGAACTAGAATCATAAGAAAATCTGAAAATTGCTTTTGTCTTGAGAATTTTTGTGACTTTAATGAACTCAAACTTCTATTTTGCCAACTTCTTTTGTGAGGACAGAAATTAAATACCCATGTCTGCTTCAAATGAGAGGCTAATAGATTCTCTCCACAATGAGGTGGGACTCCAGTATCACTCTTAGAGTAAATCAGAAGTAGAAGACCCCTCAAGTGTCTTTTGCAGTGTGAAACATATCAAAAGGGCATGCATATCAAGTCTTGAACCTGAATGGAAGTTCTCTTTAGATGTTAAAATAGGCTTAAAAATAAATTTGCAAACACATTGAGCAGTGTAAAGTCAAAGATAATCAGGCTCACTGGGAAATAAGATACTAAGAACAAGCTGAATCAACAGAAGCAGACACACAAGGGTTCACAAGTTAAAAAAATCAGTCACAGACAATAAACTACAATTACCTTTAAAGCAACAGAACGACAGAATACAAACTTAAAGGTACTCACAAAAACAGTAATAAAGAGTGGTATGGATTTGAAAGTGATCCAAATAGAACACTTAGAAAGGAACAAATGTATATGATAAACATTAAGATCTCAATGGATAGATGTTACAGGTCAGATAACAAGAGTTAGTAAATAGAGTAGAAAAAAATTGTACAGAATGAAGCACAGAATAAAAGATGGAAGGAAATGGAAAGAGAATCTGTGACATGGAGGTGGGAATGAGAAGCTCCCCCAGGTTTAATCAGAGTCCTGGAATTTCTGCAGAGAAGATGAAGCAGAGGTAATATTTGATGAAATAATGTCTAAACATTCTTTAGAATTAAAAAAAAAACCCTAAATTTCACTTACTATCCTTCATAAAAGTCAGATATTCTTTGAAAACATTGACTGGAAATCTAGTTCCCATAATTTTAAATTAAAAATATAAAATGTTACATACCAACCCCAAATCTTCAACTTATTTCTCAAAACATAAGAACACATAAAAACGTATCGGTGCCTGTGGCTCAAGTGGCTAAGGCACCAGCCACATACACCTAAGGTGGCGGGTTTGAATCTGGCCAGGGATCGCCAAACAACAATGATGGCTGCAACCAAAAAAAATAGCCAGGCATTGTGGTGGGCACCTGTGGTTTCAGCTACTTGGTAGGTGGAGGCAGGAGACTCACTTGAGCCCAGGAGTTGGAGGTTGCTGTGAGCTATGATGCCATGGCACTCTACCCAGGTGGACAGCTTCAGGTTCTGTCTCAAAAAAAAAAAAAAACATAAAAATACTTTTGTATAAGTAACGACTATTAGGTTAAGGAATATTAAAAATATCATTTCCTGGGCGGCATCTGTGGCTCAGTGGGCAGGGCGCTGGCCCCATATACCGAGGGTGGCAGGTTCAAACCTGGCCCCGGCCAAACTGCAACAAAAAAATAGCCGGGTGTTGGCTAAGAGGGCCCCAGAAATATCCTACAGCTGAGATGCTGGCCATGAGAAGAGAGGTGAGACATGCCCTGTCATACCCCTCATCCCTCTTTCTTGGAGCTGCCCGTTGTAACTCACTAACAGTCCTGGAGCCATACAAGGCAAAGCTTTCACCACATCTGCAGCCCATCACCTGAGTCTGACTGTGTGTTCTGTGGCTTGTCTTTAACAAACTTCCTTAACATAAAATATTTCAAACTGTTAGAAAAAGCTTATTTCTAACCAATTAAAAATAAAAGAATTTTTAAACCCACCCATAACTTGTGATGTCCCAAACGTGGAGATATCCTGCCTTTTCTTGCCAAACCAATCTACACCTTCTCTGCACTGATTTGTGACTTTATCTGTAATATTCATTCTCCCTGAAGTGTGTAAAACTAACTGTAGCCCAGCAGCAGTGAGACCACCTGCTTGTGGCTCTCTGGGCCATGGTCTCATATGCTCAGCTCAGGACAAACCTCTTTAAAGTTATCTTACAGAGCTGGGGTTCCCAGTAGCTCCCAGCAATGGTTCACATATGTACTTCCATATAGCTCCTGGCTCGACAAAAATGGTAGCTCCCGAAACACTGTGATGTACCCTTGTCAGATAGCCAAGATTTGTATTTTGTTGATGTATTTCATTGTTGCCAGCTAGTCCCACCCAAATTGTCTTCACAATGGTGACAGTATTACATGGTTTTATAAAACATTGCAGAAGTCAAAACTGTTAATATGCAACCAAAGTTGTATTTAAGTGGTCCAGTTTGTTAAGTGTGTCTTAAATAGGAAAGTAAAAGTACTTCTACTGCAGCTAAAGAGAATAACAGAATTTGCTTTTTGGATACATAAAACAGATACAATTTTTCTTCCCTTATGAAAAACTCCACCCATTAAAAATATTCTTATGAATAAAAACTATACTGTTTAGGCATTCAAGAGATTCCAAAATTTAGTTTGAGACATGTAATAATGGAAAGTCACCTTCCCAGGTTCAACTTCGTGGATTTTGACATTTTCTTCCTTCCTTCTCCCCTCTCTTCCTCTCATCTCTCCTTCCTTCTTTTGTAATATCAAAGCGACCTCTTCAACTGTAGTATTTTCAATTGGAAACAAGTAATCTTTGTAATGCACTTTAAACGTTCTTTTAATCATCTGTAACACAAAATGATTTCAGTTCTTATTGCAAACACCCTTTCCTGCGGAGTTTAAGCAGTTCAGGGAGGTACGATCAAGGCTGTGTTACAGAATGAGGCTCTTACATGCATACCGTTAAGTTTTAGTTCCAATTCAGTTTTTCCCTCTGGATTCAGAGAGCCGGAAGTAAATCATTAAGATTTTTCAAGCGAATGAGTAGAATAGCAACTGAGTTTCCCAATTATATCAGTTTCTATTGCTGTGTGAGAAATTGCCTGATTTCTAATTTTCACTCAAATTTAGCTGGTTAAAAGAATACAAATCTGTTATCTCAGAGTTTCTGTGGGCCGGGTGTCTGGCACTCTCCTAAGGCTGAAATCAAAGTGCCAGCCAGCTGCTGGTTTCTCACCTGGAAGCCTGACTAGGGAATGCTCTGCTTCCAAGGTTGTTCAGGTCATAGGCAGAATTCAGTTCCCTGGGATGATAGGATAGAAGCCTCAGTTTTCTTGCTATTGACTGGGGACTACTCTCAGCATCCGTCCACGTGCCCCCCTCCATGCCTGGGGTGCCACCTGCCCTCCTTAACCCTTACCCTTCGATTTCCTGCCTTTAGGAAAGAGTTCAATCCTTTAAAAAGACAGACCTGATTGAGTCAGGCCCACCAAAGATAATCTCCCTTGGGATTAACTCAGAGTTACCTGATATGGGACTTAATTACATCTGAAAAATCACTTCACCTTTTTCCATATGAAGTGACCTAATTATAGGAGTGAAGTTTATCGTATTCAGTCTCATCTGCACTCAAGGACAAGGGAAATATAGAACATGACCATCGGGAATCTCGGTGTCATCTCAGAATTCCTGCCATACCAACTTTAACCCTTTGTTGCTCCACGGCCCCTCACAACTCGAACACTTTCGTGTCAAGGAATAAACTACCTAGCACATCACCACAACATTTCTGACTAACATTTGGCAGAACTTAATGGAAAGAGTTTGAGGTACATGTTGAAGAAATTGGGCAAAAGAGGGCAAGTACTGGAGGATGAAATGTCTGTAATTGTGCTTTTTCTTGTCAGAGTTCCACAGATAATTAGATCATCTAAGCCTGGAAGCTTCTGACCTTCCATCCAGAAACCACACTTTATTTTTTTGTACCATTCTGTGTTTTAGTCTGTTTTTTATTGTATAACTTTGTCCATAAATTGGTAACATTTATGAAATTATCAATTATCACTGAAATATACTCTCATCTCAAACCAATGCTTAAAAACTTTGAAATTAAAAAGATTTAGTATAGCGTAGAGTTTTTTTTATACTGTGTTCTTTTATCCTTCAGTATATACATATATATTTATGTATATTTTTAGATTTGCTTTTTCTCTGCCACCTAAGCTGGAGCACAGTGGTGAGAACATAGGTCATTGCAGCCCCTGACTCCTGGGCTCAAGGGATCTTCCTAGCTTCCCAAGTAGCTGGGATTACAGGTGTGAGCCACGGTGCCTGTATAGCCTTTTGAAACTGTGAAGGCTTCTCTTTATAAAGTAGCTGCTCTATACTATTGGTACCACAGATATTTTTATTTCCTCATTTTTCATTTGTATATATTCACAGGTGTAATTTTGCTACCTTGATACATTGCCTGGAGTGAGGTCAGGGCCTTTCATGCACCCACCGCTGAAGCAGTGAACGTTGTACCCGCTAAGCATCCTCCCATAAGCCACGCCCAACCCTCTGAGTCTCCACTGTCCATAGTTCCACACTCTGCTTCCGTCGGTACCATGAAGTTTTTTTTAAGCTTAACCACTTCCTGCAATTTTCTGATCCATGGCTTAATCTGTTAATGTTTTAGTCCCCCTTCTTCTAATACTAAAAAGAATCTGTCATTTCTTTTCTTGATGTTTTTTGTTATGGATCTCACATTTTCCCCTTTCTGAAAGCATTTGTTTTCACGTTTACTCTGGCCTTCTTCCTTTCTTTCATTCTCATCATCCTGTGCGTCCTCAGTGTTGCTAGCGTCATCCTCACCTTCACCCAGTCCCTGCTGCAGGCCTTTCTGTCCACCTTCTGCATCAGGTGTTTTGTGGAGAATGTGTATGCACCCCAGGTGCCAAAAGTCACCCGAGCTGCCACCACTGCCTTGATGGTCGGATGACACCTGTGAAAGAGAAGTTCGTCTAGGGGGAACGTTTGAGTGAAGACTGAGCAGCTGCTGAGTTGACCTCACCTCAACCTTGTACAGATCTAGTCTTCCTAACTTTAGGTGGGATTTATAGCAGAAAAAATGTCTATCCCATTGGCTACAAAAACCATTACGGACTTCAGAATAGTACATTTTTCCTTTGGAAACTTACACTTGTCAAGATTTGTTTGGATGTAAGTGACAGAAAGCTCAGTCCAATTTGGCTCAGGAAAACAAGAAGATTTTTGGCTCACTTAACTGAAGAAGCCTGGATGACACAGCTAAGTGCTGTCCTCACCCCTTTTTTGGCTCACCTATGCCGCATGATGGATCCGTTCGCAGACGGGCAATTCCCTCATCAAAACTCACGGGGTCATCCACTCCCAGTGAAAAATAAAATCACAGAATTATTTCTGGGCTCAATACAAAAATTGGCCAATGGCTTTTCTATATAAATGTATAATGAAAGATATTTAAATGTCCCTGTAAAAATTTTTGGATTAGGGTAATTTTTGTGTTACCTTATGTGGACCATTCTCCATAAAAATATTAGTTGAATGATAAAGGATCAAATGCATACTAAGGTCCTAGTATTAATTGCCCCAGGAAATGATTTCCAATGTTAAATAAGAGGAAAATAAAGAATAAGAAGGAAAGGAGGAAGAAGAGACAGGGGGAGGATGAGAAAATGTGTTTTTTGAATGGATTTTCTCTCCATCAATTAATAGATGCATGACCTGAGCAAAGTACTTTCTGTCTCTGAGCCACTGTTTCTTTATATTATGGAGATAATACTCAGAGTACTTTTCTCCTAATATCATGTGGATTAAATTTAATGATGCAGTGGGCTAAACGCTTCAAGTAGCACTTGCCATTAGAGACCTCTTAGCTGTCATTATCATCACTCAACCTGAAACGTAATAATAGACTCTTAGAAATGTTGGTTTCCTCCATTTTTATTCGTTTCTTAGGGACTGAGTCAGACTTTGTGGGAGCTAGAGCACATACAAGTTTGAGGGCCTTTTAAGAGAATGCAGACAATATTGTGAATAGAAATTAAATGTAAAAATATTTTGGAATTAAAAGTTACAATAAGTTACAAATATATAAAAGATGGCAAATACTACAAACAGTGCAAATCCAGAAAATTAATATTTATCTGTGGACATGCCTCTGGACTATTTTCTTTTTTTGGTTGTCTTGTCCTATCCCAACATCATTATAATAGTTTCCATGGAGAGAATAGAAAGATAATCCAACCATTTCACTAGAACGATGGGTCAAAATTTCTTTTTAAAGTTACCAATAGCTTAGCAGTTTCTTTCAACTTCATGACTCCATATTGGTAACACCACACATGTAGCCCCAGCCATAACTTCTTGGGGTATTACCTTCAAGGGGCAGAGTCAAATGACTGTACTTCCTTGATCTCAGCTTTAATGTTCCTCAGGACATTGCAATCCTGCAATTTCTAGGTTGGCCAGATCCTAGCTGCCACTGTGTCCTGTCCCACCCCAGACACTGGTGCAGGGGGTTGGAGAGTGGGAAGAGGTGGTGAAATGCCATGAAGTCATGCATTGGCTTTTGAGGGGGGCCCAGGGAAGAATCTCATTTATGTCTTTTTCCCCCTGGAGTAAGGTTCCCTCTGGGACTTGGTGGAGGTAGAGGTCAAGGTGGCAGATTGTCAACACCTTCTGTACATCTAAGACCACCACAAGGATGGAGATGGGGACACCCGGTCCCAGGTGACCAATTCCTTTTTGCATAGGATCTACTTAGCAAATAAAAATAGAGAATGCCTTCAGTATATGGAACATACTTAAACATTATTCATTATTTACCTGAAATTCAAACTTAATTGGCACCCTATATATTTTTTAGTAACTCTACCTCTGTAGCCCTGCATGGCGGCTTTGAAAAGGCTCCATGCAACTAAGGGGCTCTGAGGCTTAACTTTTATTAGCCTTATCATAAAATCTGTCTTTTTATTTTAGTGTAAAGCTTAACATTTTTTCTTGTTAAATAAGATGGTGAGTCTGAAATACCTGATTTGAGTAGAGGCTCAAGAGATCTTGTTCTATCTTTACTTTCTCCTTTAAAGTTCATTTTATTCAAGTTGGCTCTTTATTCTAATATATTGACCTTTTAAAGTCTTGATTCCATAACACATCACA
>CAUYQV010120836.1:0-88328 GCA_963574575.1 Galagoides demidoff
GAGGCAGGAGACTTGCTTAAGCCCAGGAGTTGGAGGTTGCTGTGAGCTGTGATGCCATGGCACTCTACCCAGGGGGATAGCTTGAGGCTCTGTCTCAAAAAAGAAAAAAGAAAAAGACTGAATAGCAGACCAAAATGTAGCCCTAAATTTAACTGTTTTATAGTTTAATCAAAAGACAAACGCCCTCCATGAATTGTTACATATTTTCCTTTAAAACTACTGATTTATAAATATTTCAAATTTATTAATAGAAATATAAGAGCGTCTATTACAGATTGTGTTTCCAAACCAATCTTGGTATAGCGGATGTCAATAGTATCACTCTTCTTTAATAAATTGGTATTTAAACTAATAAATAAAAACCCAGGTTGGATATCATAATCATTTTCTTTTCACATCTACTTTTTAAACTGAGGTTAAATGTATATTTGTCAGAATTTCACAGATTATAAGTATACAATGCAGGGAGTTAAAGTCATTGGTTGATTTACCTAAGTGTTCCACTCAGTGGGTTAGTGGATCTATGCATGTATGTATTTAGCCAGCTTCCTGGTCACAATGAAGACCTCCTCCAATTCCTCCAGGTGTTCCTTCATGCCATCTAGTCACTTCTCGGCCTCCTAAGTAACAATGATTCTGATTTCTCTCCATAAATTAAATGTCCTTGTTCTTAAACTTCATGTAAATGAAATCGTATAGTGTGGCATCTTGTTTTTGCATCTTTTCACTTGACATATCTTTGAAAGCCAGCCATGTTGTTGTTCCTGTAAGTACGCACTTTTTTTATTATTAAAAAATAATCAAGTACAGAAACTCCCATCAATTTGTTTTTATCTCCTCTCCTTCTGATGGGCATTTTTGTTGTTTCCGGTTTAGAGCTATTATGAATAAAGCTGCTATAAACCATTCTTATATATAACCTATTAGAAGACATACAGTTTTATTTCTCTCAGTAAATATCTAGGAATAGAACTGCTAGGTCATAGAGCAGGTATATGTTTAATTTTATGAGAAACAGCACAAACTTTTCCTAATTGATTGCATCATTTCACACTCCTATCAATAAAGTATGAAAGCGTCATTTGTTCTGCATCCTTGCCAATCTTTGTTGGTGTCAATCTTTTATATTGTAACCAGTATGAAATCATAGCACATATTTTATTTTATTAGAGTATTTTTTTTTGTTGTGGTATTAAAGACAGCATCACATGAGCTAGAGGAATTTTGATTTTATTAATTATGAGATAGAACATTTTATGCATTTTAAGAATTATCAGAAGGTTCATCCCCTTCATTATTTTTATATAGTTCAATTTAATGTTCCTTTAAAATAAATAGGATTCTCATAGTTCTGAATTAAATGACATGTTATCAAGAATAAAAAATATGTAACCTTGCATGCAGGCAAACCCATCGTATCACTAGAGATACTGCACCAAGCAGTGTGGTGTGAAACTGGGCATAACTTTCAACTAGCTCGAACACTTCATTCAAGAACACATTAACATTAATATTAGCCAAAAGACCTAAAAGTAATAGGTGTGAAACAGGCGGGTAATGGTCAGTATGCCTTTGGTTCCTAAAGCTTATACTTTTTAACTCTGTGCTATTTTATCATAAACGATTGCATCAATTTTATTAGTATAATGAATGAGGAGAAATATAAAACAATACTAGGATATCCAGGGAATGTACAGTAATCATTATAACTAATTGATATTTTCAAGTGATTTTCTTCTAAGTAGTTGTTTTGCATCACACCTGGAATTGTGATCTAAATGCTCGTCCTTCCACAACCGCGTCTTGAATGTTGGGCTTTCTTAGGACCTTTGTAAGCTACAACTGTTTAAGACGACTCTGTTAGAATCATTCAGAAAGTAAAACCTTCAGTCAGAAGATAGTGCAGATATTATTGAGTCCACATAGTTGTAATTAACCAAGTTAATGTTATTTTCTCTGTTGAAAGGAATGGTTAGAAGAATTGTTCAGTTATTTGTTTGGGTATAGCTACAGCCTCCAGGACTTTACCTATTCAATTATGTCTGAGTTGACATCTGACTCTGGAGATATTGAAGATTATAAGTTATTTCCCCACTGGTACCAGAGGAATTAAGTCCAATTTGGGAAGACTTTGACTTTGCATGGAGGAGTTAAGAGATTTTAGTGAAAATTATAAAACTGTGTAAAAATAATAAAGCAGTAACCACAGGACATAAAAATCTATCTGAATTCTTTAAAGGGTTATGAGTAATTTCCCTTGAATAAACAAGTTATTCTGAAAGGGTTCTAAAGTAATTTAGAGGGAAAGCCAGGAGAGCATATGAAAACCCACATGGCAAGCAGAGTCACTTTTTTAAAAAGTTTGTCAATCTAATGAGCACTTAATTAAAGTCAACAGAGTCTCTAAGTCTCCAAGTAATTTTCAAAAAGAGCTTTTGGGAAAGGGGAAATTTTTCTTCATGCTTGTCCTCTTTTTCTCTTATTCTCCATTTGTCTGATAACTACGGAAGGTCTTTATAATATTATCTTTGGGGTTTTATGCTTATTAACTCTTTGTCTTCATCCTTCAGCTCAGTCTGAGACTGATCAGATATAACATTTCCCCCTCCTATTAAAGTACTGTTATTATGGTCTTAGAAAAAAGAAAAAGTTTTTTCAGATTGCCTGGCCTCTAAATTTGAAGTAATAGTATGTACACACACACACACACACACACACAGTATATCTACAGTGTATCTATTGATTTATGTGAAATGGAATATATCTTTCTACATACACACTCTATACACACACAATACCAGTTTGCTCACGTCAGTTTTAATTTCAGATTAATATGAGGGTACAAATGAATGGTTAGGATACATTGTTTGTGTTTCTAAGGTAAAATTCAAATGTAGTCGAGCCCTTCCTCCAGGGGTTGTGGATTGCGTTCATTAGTTGAGAGCTCACCAATCCTCTTTCCTCCCACCCTTTCCCCTCCCCTCCCCTTCACTTGAATATCCGTGTGTTTTTCTCTTGTGTGGGCACGTAGTTGTTCTTCTATTGATTTTATATTAGTACTGAGTACATTAGATGCTTGCTTTTCCCTTCTCATGATACAGTTTTGATCTGCTTACTTCTTGTCAAAAAGGACCAAGATGAATGAAAGAGAAAGGGAACCCTAGAAGACCCCCAGAAATTAGGGGATGACGTGGGAATGTTAATCATTTCATAGCTTGCTAAAAAAGCTTTGAATTTTAATCATTCAAAGCTTGCTAAATAACTATGCAACTATAGACCACTTGAAAAAGCTCTTGAAATATAAAATTACCTAGTTTCTAATAACCACATAATAACAAGAACAACTACTGCTCTTTCTTTGGGCTATTTGTTCTGTTATTTTTCTGTGTATAAACCAGAATCATGGCTGTGAGGCTACAAATGGCTCTTTCTTCTCCTTTTGCCCTTTTGGCTCTTCCTCTTCCTTGATTTATTGACATTGGTTGGCTTAATAGGGAAATGAAGAAGTTGCCTAAGAAAATAATTAAAACATTTCGAATTGCTGAGGCTCAGATATATACCTGCATCTCTGATAAAATTGTGGGAACCCAGATGCCTGGGTGGAAAGATTATGGGATCACTAGGGAAAAAGTCTATCTTGAAATTAGGGGAGGGAAACAATAGGAATGGAAAAGAATAAAGTTTCCGGTTAAGCTGTGGGTGCTGCTAGATGAGCACAACATCAGCCATGCCAAGTCTAAGTGCTGGAAGGAAAAAAGAACAGAGGAGCAGAAAGAAAAAGAAGGCATAATATTTTGAGCTATATATCAATGTTTTAGTAAAATTTATCACTACCTTTCCAAGTCTTCAGCAGATCAGCTGTAGAACAAGGACTTGACCTCCAAGGTATGATCTCTAAGGTCTTTGCTTTTAATGACTATATGATTTTTCCCCTCTGGAGTTAGTAGTCTAGATATTAAATATTATTGGTTGCTGGCATCCTCACTCATTAATATTTCAATTTTATTTTATATTTAATTAGCAAAAAATTATGACAGTCTTAATTTTAGAACACAAAATCTATTTTATTTGTTCATTTTGTTTTATTTTTGCTTAAAGTAAGGCTACAAGGCCACACATGGGACGCAGATTTTGAGTGCATATGAGAAAAATCAAAATGCTTACAAATAAGGTTCATCAGGGACTTGAAGGAACACATAGAAACTGCTTTTTATTACAAGTGTGTGCATGTGAAAATCCATACAGGAAAATGCTCTCAGAAGGGTTCTACTGTGATCCTGTGTACACTGTGCTTGCTCTCACCTAGCCCTTGAAAAGTTAAGGTATAGTCTAGCCCTGCTGATTATTATTATTCTTGTATTAATGCACACCCAAGTTTAGTGGAGTCTTACTGTCCAAAAATTAGTATTCATGAATTCCTCCTAGTTAATCTTGAGAGGAGAATTAGCACAAATTAATTTATTCCAATTTGCAACAAAGACTTATGAATCAAAGTCTTCTTCCAAAGACTAACCGTATAATAATATCATAAACTGCCTCTTGGAATTGCGACATATGAGCAGGATTGAGGGTACCCCTGTATTGGTGAGTTACACCTCTTCCTCCCTACATGGGCAATTCGTGGAGTTAAGAATCATCACGTAGAGGCAGCGTGCTGTCTTCTGACCTGTTTCTCTCTCCCTTGTCAGTAAAAACAAAAAGAATGGAGGATACTGCTTTATAATCCCATGTAGAATTTCTTCTCTAGGGTAAATGCAAAGGGCTTGGAAATCGCTACCTTGTTGACAACTCTGCACCAAAAAATGTTAAAAATTAATTTCCACTACTAAAGGAAATTACCCGAGGCACAAACCCAGAAGAAAACAGAAAATGGCCACCGTCTACATGTGCCTATATTTCACTGAACACAGATACTTAGGGGGAATAAAAAAGAACCACTAGGAATCTCCCTCCACTGAGGAACTCGTGGTCTAAACTCCTAAGAAATAAAGAAAATTATGACATATAAAAACTGTACTCTATAAACATTTTTTGTTTAAGTAGCTAATAAAATACATGTGAAATTTATATATTCATCTTTGTGCATTCATAAGCTGACATTTAAACTTCTTATTATAGTTTTAAACAAGATTATTCTTCGATAATAGAAAGGAAAAGTATTGTACACTATTACAAAATGAAATATGATGAGGTTTCACTGTAATAGGATTAAACATTTTATATATTGATAAATAGATCATAATTACTTTATAAAGTACACTAAGTCTGAAAGAAATCACATAAAACTTTTATGTCTTTGGCTTTATTCAATGTTATCTGAAAACCTTAATTGTTTTGGAAAGTATTCTACTTTCATTTAAAATAATCTGTGTCACAAACTTACAATACTTGGGCAGTAGGAATTTGGGATACTCCTCGACTTGCCAAACAACCAGAGTTTCTAATGCCAGTCTTCATTTTTAACAGATACATGCACAAGATAAATAAAAAAAGACAGGAAGTCCTGATTATCCTATGAAGGAAAGTGCCTCAGACCCACTTTTTTGTTTTTGTTTTCCGTTTGGCTTGCACTAGAAGTAATTTTTTATTACTCTGGGCAATGCACCATTTTAAGATTTGCAATAGAGGATAGATGTATATTTTTTTTTCTGTAAAATAGGTAACAGGACTAGTTTAAAGGTGATCTTGTTCTCAGGCAAATTGATTTTCTGGAAGAAACTTCATATGGAATTTGAACGGCTAGAATTTGATCCTCTAAAACTATCTCTGCCTACGTAGCACTCAGAATCCTCAGAACCTAATGTCTAATCTTACATCTTCTTAAATTGCTGGGTTAGGAAAGAGCTTCCTCCTTAGATGTTATTAAACTTCTGATAATAGGAATAACCCGAGGTGTCTGTTGGTGGCACCATGTCAGACAGCTGGGGACAAAGGGAATGAAGGTAAGGGAAACATCAGCTTCTAGTTTTAAATAATTCGCAAGCCAGGGGAGGGCAGAACAAACTTACCTACTGGAATATAGAATATATAAATCTCTATTATGAGCTAAAGGTGGGAGTCTAAAATTCCCTGAGTTCAATTGTCAAAAAGAGATGACGTATTCATCGTGGTGCTCTCCAGCTGATGAGAATGTTAGAATCATGTCTGTGTCTTCTCGTAAACTCTACATCTCCGTACTGCATGTTCTCTGGACACTTCTGCCTCCCATGGCCGACAGGGGGCTGCTCATGATTAGTGACCACTGTAGTAAGCGGAACCTGCACTGAACAAGGTGCTTTTAAGATCTCAGAGAGCCAAAGTGTCCTACAAGACTCTAAGCTTCTCATCCAGACCCTGCCCAGGAGCGTACACACTCACGAGCGTGAATACACAGGCACCCACAAGCATCACAGGACATCAACACCAGGTGTCAGCCAGCACTTTCTAGAAGTGTAGAGAATTGGTCCAGACACCACTGATTCCTTCAGGGCCTTAATAGAATCTAAAAAAGTCCACGTTCCTCTTCTTCATTCGCATCCTCTAGGGCAGTGGTTCTCAACCTTCCTAATGTCACAATAGTTTAATACAGTTCCTGTGGGTCGTGACAGGTCGTGGGTTGAGAACCGCTGGTCTAGTGGCTCCTTTTTGAGTAAGTGAGCTTTCTGTCTAAACCAGTTATCATTCATTCAGCTATCCACTCTGATACTTACACCCTATCCCACAGCCCTCTCCTCTTCAGCCACCCAATATCATCCTGTCCTCGCCCCCCAAGCTTGCCTTTATGTCCTCCAGATCTCCCATTTAAGAATCAATAAGCACAGGTCCATCCTCAGCCCCTTCAAGCGTCAGTCTGTGATGTTCCCTCTCTTATCTGAAATCTGATTCTCCTTTAAGGATACTCTGCTTCTCTGGAGTCGTGTTTTCTCATTCTTTATGCTTCCGTGTGGTGTTCTTTCTCCCAACACCACTTTTAGAGCATAAACAGGGTGCAGACACCTATAATTCTAGCACTCTGGGAGGCTGAGGTGAGTAAATTGCTTGAGCTAGGAGTTGGAGACCAGCCTGAGCAAGAGTGACACCCTGTCTCCATTAAAACTAAAAAAAAAAAAAAAAAAAAAAAAAACTAGTTGGGTGTTGTGCCAGGTTCCTATAGTCCCTACTAGGGGGGCTGAGACAGAGGATCTCTTGAGCCCAAGAGTTTGAGGTTGCTGTGAGCTATGACACCACGGCACTCTCCCCAGGGTGACAGAGTGAGGCTCTGTCTCAAAAATAAAAATAATAAGCGAGTAAAACAGATTACACTGCAAAGAATACAAAAGGCATCTTAACCAAGGGGACCCAGACGGACACCATGTTATATACTGGAGCTGCTAGTCCTTTGGCTCAGTTTCATCTCCCTTCTATCAGTCTCCTTCTGCCTTTCCTCATCAAGGTGGGTTAAAGCTGGCAACATATTTATTTGACTCCCCCCCCAAAAAAGAGGAGTCCACATCTCCTTCATTTGAATCACAGCAGTTTCTGTGGCTACTTGGCCAAAAGAAGAAGGCAAAAATGACACCCTGCCAATCTGTAGGCAAAGGCTTCAACAGACCCTCAACTTTCACTTCCTCCCTCTTGGGACAGGTGCTCTGGGAGCCCAGGCAGCATTCAGGGGAAAAGCTGCCAGCAACCCACTCAGGAGACCCACAGGGAGGGAAAAGGAGCCACTGGTCACCAGCCCTGGCGGAGCTCCCTGCTGACAGCCAGCACTGGCCCCTCAGCACCAACTTGTCAATGAATTCTTGCTGTGGATCCTCTAGCCCCAGTATAGTTCTCAGGGAGAGGAACTGTGATGAACTCTACAAACTGAAGATTTATAAAAAAAGAAAATAAATGATTATTGTGGTTTTAATCCCCCAACTCTCAGGGTGGTTTATTATACAGTAACAAACCAATATATAAAACCAGAACATTTGCTATCTATCTACTACCTGGCTTAAAGAGGCAAATTCCATTACATTCATCTCACCAATGCTTTTCTCTTCAAGTTTTGTTAATCTTTTTTGGATTCCTCTGGGCCAAATGTGTGCCAGGGACCGACTCATCTGTCTGTCATCATCCTGTCTCCCCTCAGGCTGCCAATCACAGCCATGATCCCATGTTGTCCAGTAGCCGATGGATTCGCCTCCTGCTTAGAAATCCAGTATTTCCTTATCTACTCTTTCACTTTCCACAAATGTTTTAAATCTACTCCCCTTTTTCTCAGTCCTTGACTGAGAAATCTAATCCCTCTCTCAGCAGATTAACTCATCTCCCAGTTCACAGCAAAAATAGAAGCCACCAGATGGAAACTCCTCCCACATCTTGCCAGTTACTCTGGCAGTTTCCCTCCCCTCTTTCCTTCATCTTCAGCTTCTTCTCCTTTCATGTCTTCAGAACTACAGTTAAACATTTCCCCGTATCAAAAACTCAGGGGCACTTTTATTCTGTGTTATCCTGCTGGAATCTGAGCTCGCCTTCCTCCCCAAACTTCCTGAAAGCAAAGCACTCTCACAGGCTCTGCGTCCACTCCCGCCCCCAACTCACACCAAAACCACTCTACTACTCAAATATATTATAGCGAGGCACTTACAGATTTCCTATTAATATACCCTCTGAATAGCCTAGCAACCCTTGATTGTGTTGCCCGTCATTCTCTAATGAAATGTTCTGTCTCTTCAGCTACTGTTAATTATTTACCGAATATTCTTCCTGCCTTTCTGGCAGCTCCTTCAAGTCCTCATCTCTCCCTCACCGACCTGTCCTTGCTCCTCAGACCTGGTACTATTCCCAGCTCTACAAAGAAGAGAACATCTCACGGCATGTCCTGCCTGGTGACCTCGTGTAACTCCATGATTTCAAAAGTTACACTTGTAGCCCTGTTTTCCCTCCCCATTCACCCGCCACTGTGGCAATTGACACTTTGTGGCTTCACATTTCCTGTGATCTCTAGGCATCTATCGGTGTGTCCACTGGCTACTCGCAGATCTACCTTAAACAGGTTGCCAAGAAGCAAATGCATCATTTCAGATACTGAATATACTGATTTTCCTGTTTTCTTAGGTAAATGGTAAACCTATCTCTTAATCCCTCAAGTTAGAAACTCAGGTCTCATTTTGAGTTTTCTCTTTTTTTTCATGTGAGTTTTACATTTGCATTATCTCCCAAATCTCTAAATTTCCTTGGATCTCTCTCTCTCTGTTTGTAACGTCAGAATCGCAATGTTTTCCCTGCAATGCTTAATTATATTTCTAGACTTGATATATGATTATATAATTCTCTCAATTAGGAAACTTTTTGTTAATGACTCTTCCTTCAAAGGCCTTGCTAACCTCTCTAATTTCATACTCTACATCCCTTGTGCCCTCTCCCCAGCCCTCAAGCTGTGTTTGTCTAGCTGTGCTTAATGAATCTTTGCACATTTTTTCTCCTATGTATGACACTAACAATCCTGTCCCCCCTACCCATTTACCCACCCACTGTAGCAATTCTGGTCACTTTCCTGGCTTCAGATAAAACTTCACTTCTTGGAAGTCACCTTCCTTAAACTGTAAAATTCAATGGACACATCCATCATATACAATCCTCTAGCACTCCAGACATACTTAATGATATGAGGTCACCAGTTCCTGCATTCTCATCCATAGATTCCATTAGTCTGTGAACTGTGAGAATAGGCAATGTGTTACTTTTGTTTACAATTCTACCTTCAGTGCATAGTCTAATACCTGGCACATGATCAACAAATATTTTTTAATAAATGAACGATGTTCTTTTTTTTTTTTTCCAGTAGGAAAATGAAGGCCTGAGAACAAAGGAAAGGATGTTACATACTATAGATTGTGGCTTCTTCTCCTACCAGTTGTTTGAAGCCTCATTTGACTACAAATGTTTTTGAAAATCAAGTGTTTTTAATTGAAGCACTTTGGAGTACGGCCTTCAATGAGAGTGTGCAGTCAGGGCTGTTTCATAACCTGTGTCTCAGATCCTAACACTGTGAACACAGCCATGCCAGGGGACAAAGAACATTCTTTATTACTTTTTTAAAGCTGTTGCTCATTGAATAAGTTGCTTTATTTCACCACTTAAATGTGAATTATAATTTCTATCCTTTTGTTGAGTATCACACTTTCCAAATGAACTGTTCATCAATTCTTTGAAACAAGTATCTCTGAATTTATAGCTGCAATAGCTATGTCTTGACAACTAAAATAAATGAGTAAATGGAATATTTGTTCACTTCTGATGGTTTTCCGAAACATTAAACCTCAACACAATTTGTCCATTAGAATTTTGAACCTTTGGTGGAAGAGGTCTGTGTTCTATTTATCTTCATAATTCTAACATATGCTGCAGTATTTAGTAAAGGTGGTAGTTAATATATGTTGGATATATGCATAGTTTTAAAGCTATTCAATTCATTAAAGAAATCACATTGATCATTTTATAATCTGCTTAAATGATTAATGTCTACTTTCTGGACATATTATGAGTAGGAAGGCTGATCAACTTTTCTAAAAAAAGAGAGAAAGATAGCACTAAGAAATGAAGGTAGATATTTTTTCTGTTTGCAAAGATACTCTATTCATAAAACTTGCTATTTTTTTTTTCTGTAAAAGAAGAATCATCAGAATCATAAACTCTGAGGTTTTCCACTCTGCATTTTATTACTGTGGGTGAGATGTCTATTCACACAAGTGCCAATTGCTGGTTTTGCTAAAGCATCTGTAATTACTTTTAATTCGAATATAAATTCCCTTTGTTGCAAGAAAACACTTAACCTTAGTTATGTTAGAAAGGCAAATAACATAAAAATTGGCTATATACATATTTAAAATCAGAAGCATAAAAATACTAATTAAGATAAAACATTATACCACGGTTCCTATAATAAACACAAATGAATAATCCAATCAGGAATGTGAGCATCTTCAGAAAATGATGATTTGAATCATATAATCATACCAAAAAAATAAGTAAAATGATGTGGAGTTTGGTTAATGATCTAGTTAATTTTTGACACCTTTGAGGATTTTTTTCCAGACTATACAAAACAAAATCTTCATGTATTAATAAAGTATATTTAAAAAATTAGTTCAGTACTTTGTAGTTAACCCAAAGAATCAATCTATGGGAGGATTTATATAAAAGCTGTCAACCAGAAGAATCCAGGGAATACAAACAAAATCACACTGGCTATTCTTTCAGTAAGTTCTGAGATAAAGACAGAGACATCAGGCGTTTCTGACAGCCTCTTGGAGACTTAAAATCAGAAATTTAGTTACCATTCTGGTGGCTACCATTGTAATAGATGCTGTGCGGTGTTGCTCACAGGACCAAGGCATTGATTTCTCCAGCTGCAAAGTGTTGGTGGTTGACAGCTCTCAGCTGAGTCCTTCTACTGGAATAGCTTTTGCTGTGACTGCATCAAATTCCTCTTTTCTCTGCGCCCAATTCTGTGTCCTTCAACACCCACCTTCAAGGATGATACAGAGAGCATCCCTCGTGAACACAGATGCACACGTATATCAGAAGCAGAATCTATTTCCTAGAGAATTTAACCTAAGATAGATACATTCAAATTTAAAAGCCAAACAAACCAAAAAAATTAGATTGTATGTTTATAAGGGTAATGCAATCATTTGAAAGTAAGAAATCTGCTTAACTCTTTATCTGAAATAGTTTGGGAGGTACTGGACATCCGAAGATGAACTTGCTTTCGTATTTGACTAAGTGTTTTTAATGTAGATAAAATATTACAGACAAACAAGCATGCACACACACAATCTGCCTTGTGCTTCTCCTAGGACCCCATCATATCAACATTGTCATTTCCTTATTCCTCCTGTTATCATATATTTGACATTTAATTATTTTGCTACAACCAAATATACTCAAAATTTGTATAAATGAAAATTTGTTTTGTTTTGCTTTCTTTTTTTGGTTATAGACATGTGGAATAATCCCTTTCATGACTCCCCAAAGCCCCAATTTCCCAAACTTAGTTGGTAATAAGAAACTAGGACACTTCAAAAATACAGGGATCATGGTTTAGTCATTCTGGAACAGAGCTTGATAGTTTAACATTCCAAGGTGAATCTAATACTCAGGTAACTTGAATAAACAATAATCTGGAAAATGACCAACAACTTAAAATTCTACTTTCTAATGCTTCTCAAACTTTAATGTGTTATACAAACCAATTATCATATTATATTTTATTTACTTATTTTTTGAGACAGAGTCTTACTATGTTGCCCTCAGTAGAGTGCTATGGCATCACAATTCACAGCAACCTCAAACTCTTAGGCTTAAGTGATTCTCTTGCCTCTGTCTCCCATGGACCTGGGACTACAGACACCTGCCACAATGCCTGGCTATTTTTTGGTTGCAGTTGTCATTGTTGTTTAGCTGGCTCAGGCCGGGTTCAAACCCAGCACTCTTGGTGCATGTGGCAGGTGCCGTAAGCACTGTGCTATAGGTGCCAAGCCACAATGGTCATATTTTAAAAATGAGAATTTTAACTCAGTAGTTTTGGACTAGGGCCCAAGATCTTGTGTATCATACCATCTCAGGTGATAACTGCTCATCCATAGTTGCTTTGGGTAGCAAATGTGTAGCCCATTCAGCCCAGCTGGAAGAGCAAGAGAAAGCATTTCACTTGTTCATCTTAGGTCTTTCAGAAAATGAGTCCTGGGAAGATTTAGTACTTTACATTAGAGCAAACGGACTGGACTTCTCCATTCTCTTTGTTACTATCTTGCAATTAGTATCTGCAGAAGACATAAAAAGGATTGTCCTTATTAATCCACATGAACATAGAACTACCCTTTGGTTTGATAACCATCACTGTGTCCAGATGTTGGAGATGCCTTTGACTCTCACTCCCTACCCAAAGCTTCCTGACTCAGACTTTCCTCAAATTAATCATCTGCTTTGTATGTCCTTCAGTTTAGCCTGATGATGGATTTTTGAGAGACTCAGGACTTGACCTCTAGGAACAGGTTTCTGGGAGATGTTGTGTGACAGTGTAATACTAGTCAATAGATTGGTGCATTTCAGTTTAAAGTAAAAGTGACTTTCATGACCAGTATACGAATTAGTGGCTCAAGACTGATAAAAAGCATTAAATAAATGTTTTGAAGTTCACTTACTGGACCCTGTTGTCAACTAACTCTCCTTCTTACTTTGGGTGTCTGAAAGTGCCTCATACCCATGTTTTAGGCAGCTACACACCTTATATTGGAATTGGATTTTATAGTCATTTCTCTGTACATGGAGTCATCCCTAAACATTCGTGTGGCCTTTTTTCTTTTTCTGATTAAAATACTACACTATCCCTATTTAATGTCTTTATTTTTGAGACTGGCTGGAGAAAAAAACTACCTCCAATATGTTTAAATCAAGTGAAATAACACCTAAGCTGACAAATAACTTCAGTCAAGGTTTCCCTAGAATGGGGGGTATCCTCTTGTACCTTCCTTGCACTGAGTTTTGATGATGCCCAATTCTACATCTACATTTCTAGTGAACACAGATGCACACAAATTATTTTTTAAACCCTCATGAAGATTTCTGATCTTATTTTCCTCTTGTTTTAAGCCATAGATTTATATTTTTGCAAGCCTTTTCCCTTATGGTTAATTACTTTTGTTGACACAGATTTGGAAAATGAATTATTTGCAAAGATGTTCCTATATTATTAAATATTTTTCAAGTAAGTCTCTTACATTATAGGGTTCCTCTTTTGTTAATTTCTAAAGGGTACAGAATAGTTCAAAAGTCCAGATGAATTGGTTATTCATTTTCACATTGATGTGATGCAATTTTCCTTTCTGTCTGAGAACTAGATTATGAGTCTTTAATAGAAGCCATTGTTAATTATCACAAGCCTCCCATATTCCCTCTTTGACTGAATTATGGAAAGGTAATTAAGAGTCTAAGTCAGAACTGGTCACTAAACTTATCTTTTCTCTATTTTGTCTACTTTTCATGTTTTCTCTACTTGCTCATTGGGTAAGCAAGACCTCTTGAATTTTGATTTTATTTTTAATTTTCTAAGAAAACTTAGGTATCTTTACAGGGAATTTATTTACTATCCTCAATAATGCAGGTCTCTGCTCAACCCAGTAAGTCTTTATTGCATTGTATTGTATTTATTAACATTTTATAGCTTCTTTCAACTCTGAAATTGTCTTGTTTATTCATGTCCCCCTGCCTATATTTTACTCCACTCAACCATAATGTTCATAGTATATCTCCAACACCTAAAATAGCACCTTGAACATATTAAGAACTCAATAAATATTTATGAAATGAATAAAATAATGGATGAGCCTGATTCTTAGTACTTCATAGAGTGAGCTAAACATTCCTACCAATTCCATATCCGCCTCAATTTTATGTGGTCACTAAGACCAAAGATAAATAATGTCAGGCCACGTCCAAGATTCTGGAGTCCATGAGGAGATGTAGGACATATTCTAATATAATCCCCAAGTTGTGAATTGGATATGAATATCTACCCAAGGACCGTAGAACTGTAGCAAGGCACTGTCTTAGGGATTATAATTCATACAATAAGGCTGTATTGTAATACAATATCTGATCTAATCATTTTGTCTAAGAATTCAAAATGCTGAACTATGCTTGGCCAAAGGGAAGAGCAGGTGAGTGGCTAGGCAATGAAACTAGAAGATGTTTCATGTCATTGTCTTTGGCTATTTGTTGGAACTCTCATAAATACCAAAATTTAAATATTTAGCTTTTATTTTAAGTTTCTAAGTAAAAGACATACGTGGTAAAAGAAGTATTATCCTTCACTAGAAATTGCCTGTGACTGCATACACATATGTACACCTTGAAAATTTGGGAAAACACGTTCATGATTCACAAGCAGTGTGGTGGACAGAAAATGGCACAGGGATACTTCTTTGGTAGGTCTGGATAATGGCAGAAAGTGAATGGACAGATCCAGATGATACCTTTTAAAATCTGCTTTGCAAGTGCTGCTCTGTGAGCTATATTGGCATACAAACATATGTACATAGAATGTGGATTTTGCCTCTAACATCTTGCATATTCTTGGACACAGTGACCTTAAAATGGAAATAATTATTGTGGACCTATTAATCATGCAAAGTGACTTTGTTCAACAATTGATGTAAAACAAAATATGTGACTTGAATATAAAATATTATTTCTATTTTTATTAACACTGGGCAGTTTTTTCTTATATGAGCAGTGGACGTAATAATGGTACAGACATACAAGTAACATAAGGAGGACTATTCCAAGTGTAACTTAAAAGTGAAATACTGCTTTAAAACTCTGGATGCATACTTTTTCAATGTGTGCTATGAAATTATTTTCAAATGATTCAATAAAATTTAGTGGAGAGACATTAAGGATTATTTTATAATATCTTCATTATAAATTTAAGGAAAATTAAGCCTGGATAAACTGTGACTTACTCTAGATATCAAAATTGTTTATTCACATAATGGAGACTAGAATTTTACTCACAATTTCAGGAGTAAAAATGACCCAGGTAATGGCTTTTTCTCCTATTTATTTGGTATGTATAAAGACAAGTCCTTTAAATATTAAATTAAAAGTCATGACTTCCTCAGCATATGACTCTTCTAGAGCAACTTGCTATAAACTATGGATTTTAAAACATCAGTGAAGAGTGTGAAGGTAACTAGTGGAAAGTATGTGGTGCAGTCATTCTCACACGAGTAAAAATGATTTGTTCATTGCTTACTCCTGGGGTCCTTGGTTTCCTCACATTTTCTTTTATAAAAGGCAACAAGTATTGGCATTATCAGTTAAACTTCAGAAAATATATTGTTCATAAGGGAAAATGTATTTGAGGAATCCACTGAGTAGAGTGGAGTCTTTTGAAAGATGTTGCTATCATGACTGTGGGCCATTTGGTTCACCTGCTAATCCCCAAGAATGTGCACATAGCAAAATGCCCCTGCCTGAGGCAGTCCCTGCTAATACCGCGCCAAATGAGTGGGATGGATCTGATAGACAGGAATGTTTTGTCACCTTCTCAGTACCAGAGAGCTCAGACTGCTGAGCATTTCATTCTCTTTCATGGCTGAGAAATGTGTGTTCCTTATTATGAGGGTTTAGGCCTTGCATATTGTGTAAGAGTGCAGATGAGTAAAAACAAATTTAAGTACAAGCAATACACTGGTTTGTACTTTGCATGTTGTAAATACTCTTAGAAACAGTATGGGGCCTTATTAAGTTTGAACCTCTGGTCTTTCAACTTCCTTGAGAAAAGAGAACAAATGGTAAATGCATGAGAAAATAAGTAACTAACGCTTGCGATTTCCCACTTCAGCTCAAGCCCAGATATTTTTGTCAGTTGTTAATTACAGTCATGTTTCTCTAAAGCATTTTCTTTTTTAAGGAGGAAAAAAAAGAGAGAGGAAGAGAAGCATTTCAAGGAGAAAGGCTGAACCATGCAATATAGGTTCACGCTTTTCTGAGTGCAGAGGAACATATTGGGATGGAGGCAATCGGCAGGGCTGCGAGCTGGAGAAGGGGAGCCGATGTGTATCTTGAGTGGGTGGAAGTGGAAACCAGACTGGCATAAGTCAAGACGTGGGGCTAGATCCAAATTCGAAGGAGAAAATGGAGAAAATGGCAAGAATTTTGGCTTGAAATGGGGGATGTCTCAGGAAAAAGAGAAGATGAAAATATGTTCCTAACCCAAGAAAATCTGCTCACGATCGCCTTCATTGCCTCTTCTTTTTCCAGATACCTACTTTTATAGGACGGTAGGTCGTTTCCCAATGGCTTCAGCCTTGTGGATATTTTTTCTGTACCTCATTCAACTCGCAGACTTCTCTGGCTTAAGTGAAAGAAGGAAGAACAGCATTTTTACATGGAGAAGAATTAAAGCAAAAGAAGTAAATTAACTGACTGAAGGTGACACAGTGACATATTCAATCACTAATGGGATTCACATTAGGGCCACATGTGCTAACCCCTCACCCTGCTTTAGTCCTAGAATTTTTGCATTGGTGTGCCCAAGTAGGTCAGTTAGTGTGGGCTCCCATCATCTAGTCCACCGTCCCTTGGAGCAGTGGTTCTCAACCTTCCTAATGCCGCAGCCCTTTAAGACAGGTCCTGTGGATCGCAACCCACAGGTTAAGAACTGCTGCCTTGGCAGGTAAAATACTGAGCTGGCATTGTACCCACTGCCCTGGCTTTATCCTGATAATTCTTCTCAGGATGAATATACTTCCTGTCAAGGACACTAAGCAGGGAATTTTGTTGAGCATGAAGCCCTGGGCTTCCCTGAAATGTCCTGAAATGTCAGTGACTGTTTTGATTGCTTTCTTAGTTTTCTACAGACACTTGTTGACAGGAAACTCTGTGGCCACCAATCATTGCATTTAGGTAATCAAACAACCACAAACTGTCACTGTCACTTTCATTTCCTGTCGTCATTCATTTTCTTTGCTGCTGGTTCGTCATGGCAGTACGATGTCTCATGCTGTTGTGCATCAGGAAGGGAAGTCTGTAGGTGTGTGCAGGTGCTGGAAAAAGACGTGAGAGGGAAGTGGGGACTGCTCGCAGCCTCCCTCCTGGCATTCCGTTTATGTCATTTACCTGCAGGTTTAGAAACGTTTTCTGTTTCTAGGATCAAATGGAAATCCTAGCCTTATTGCTACAGGATTTTCTTAATCCTCCCACAGTAGTTAAAGACTCTCCCCCGCTTCCCTTTGTTTGTTGTAGTTTGTACAGCAGTGATGCAAGGCAGGCTTAGCTGCTCCCATCAGCAGCCCCAGCAGAAAGCTTTGTGATGGTAAGAATTGGATTTGGTTGTCCTTCTCAAGGACCTTTCTCCCAGCTGTTTCTATATAAGTGTATGTCTGTCTAGCTCAGAAGACTATCAGGAAACAGGTGTTTTTCTATTAATAGCCAGGATGTATCAGAGGAAGGAGAAGGTACAGAAGTATGTGAGAATCAGGTGGTCCACGGTTGAATACTTTGTACACAATAACTAATCACTCAGAGCTTATAGCTATTTATAACAAAGTCTATAATTACAAGCCAGGTGGCTGTGGTGAGGAGATTGTGGGCTTTCTAAACAGGTTACTTGACTCACCACTACAGTTTTAGCGAAGAATGTCCACCTGGGTGGTGCGTGGTCTGTCATGTGTCTGCCTAAAAACTGCACACATGTGCCTGCCCTAGCCTCTCTGTGTGCATGAAAGTTGCATTCTACACATCTGCCTCTCCGTTTGAAAATATAATGGCCAGAACATTTTACTAGAGATTTTGTAGGCCTCAAGTACAAAATTTTCCTGCTGCATTTTATGTAGAATTTATATAAATTGGAATTTGCTGATGCAGTATTTTGAAAACCAGGATGTCATCTGACCACTTGACTCTGCGGCTATAGATTCTCTATTTTTCCTCACCATTTATTTCAGAATGCCTAGGATGGTTTGAATAGTGGTATAATGGCCACGGTACATTGTGCAAGTGAAGCTAGGAGTAATTTGTCAAATATTTATTGAGTACTACATGTCTCTTATCACTAATGATTCTTTTAAGGTCTGTGGGTATCTAAAGAAGTTTGGAAGATGGTCCCTGTATTGGAGGAGCTTCCTTCCAATAGCTATGGTAACCAGTTTGATGAAAATATTTCAAATTGTATATAACACCAGCACATTGTACCCCATGACTGCATCAATGTACACAGTGATGATTTAATTTAAAAAAAAAGAAAGAAAGAAAGTTGACCAGCTGTCTGCACTACATGTTCTATCCCGACTGACAATCTTTGCAAAGCTGGTAAGATAATAGATTACTATAGAACGGAGATCATTTACACTTACAAGTTTCATGAGGGTAAGTCTAGAAAAAATGGCTTTAATAAGTAAAAAAAGACATCACAGGGCATTTGTGTGTGATGAGTATTTTATTTGTCTACTGCTGCATAACAAGCTGCTATAAAGTTCACTGTTTAAAACAACACCTATCTATGACTTCAGAGCTCCGCAGAACAGGGGTCCAGCCCAGATCCCTGAGACCTCTGCTCCAAGCCACCCAGGCTGCAAACGAAATGTCACTCACACGTTACGTTTTGTATTAATAGCATTAGGATCCTCTTCCGAACTCATGTGGCTGCTGGCAGAATTCAGTCCCTTGCAGCTATATGATTGAGGGCCCCATTTTAGGCAGTTGTTTTCCGGGGACTACTCTCAGCTCCTAGAGACCTGTCCTGGCCCTGACCACGTGGCACCCTCCTTCCATCTCTTACAGCATGACAACTGGCTTCTCCTAGGCAAAGGGGGATGTGTACTGCTTTAGAACTGCCTCTTCAGAAGGCCTTAGTCCATCATTGAAAGGCTTACCCCTTAAGTCAGGCCTTCCCAGGCTAATTTCCCTTCGAATTAACAAGTATGGGAGTGAAATCCTATTGTATTCAGAAATCTTGCTGCTCACAGCCAATGGTAGGGGATTGCACAGAGTCTGTACAAAGAGGTAGAAACCTCAGGACCATCTCAGACTCTGGCTACCGCAGTGAGAGAAACGGCGGGACATGAGGTAATTCCACTGGTATGTTGGGAGCACAGCTAGCAGATCCTTCTAATTGCAGAAATCAACTGGGAAATAATTTCAGAAATACCATTTTGGGGGAAAAAAATCAGAGTTAAAAAATATCTCAAGTCTTTAGGCCATTTTGTTGTGTTAAATGCTCTCAGCATAGCATTTGAAATAAGGGTGTGGAGAACCTGCCACTCAGAATACTTAGAGAGCGCTTGATTTCTGAAGTCACTGAGAGTGGCTTGGAGTAAGGTCGGCAAATTAAGGACTGAAGCCTTTTAAATATAGATTTGTAGGTAAGAGTTGTTCATTACATTGTCAAACGTGCTTGAAAATGCAAAGAGAAGAAGATACAGGAGAAGAAAAAGAAGACAGAGGTGGTGTGGGGTGAACATGAGGATGAGGAAAAGGTGGACAAGCTGGCTAGACGTGCCCTTAAGACCTAAAATATTTATCATTTGGCTCTTTTCCTGTAGGAAAAGACTGCTGTGGCCTAACCCTAACTCCTAGGGACGAAACTCAAAGGCAATTCTTAACTTGGAAATACTTGTGAGCTGAAAAAAACCTACTCAAAGTTCACCTTCAAATGCAAATCTCAAATCTCACTCATACAACACCACCCAGAAGGGCTCCTGGAAAGTGTGTGTGTCTGTGGGAGGGGTGTGTGGGGAAGCATTAAGGAATTCTTGATAACTGGGGTAGACGTTTAACCATCCAAGCACAAACTGGAGGCTTAGTAGACCACTCTGTCCCTGTTTCAGTTCCTCTGTGGTCTGAAATAATTTTGTCTGAACTGAAATTTTCCAGTAACTGCTTCGTCATGTTTGTTTATTTATTTATCTGGGATTTATTTTTAATTTTTATCTAAATATGTACTTTTTCCCACTTTTGGGAAATTCTTTTCTATTAGTGCTTTGACATTTCAATTTTCAATTTTAATACTTTATTTTGTGTAATAAAAAAAATAACTTCAGGTTGGGAATAATGGCTCACACCTGTAATCCTAGCACTCTGGGAGAACAGGGCAGGTGGATTGACTGAGTTCAAGAGTTCTAGACCAACCTAAGCAAGAGTGAGATCCTATCTCTAAAAATAGTTGGGCATTGTGGTGGGTTCCTTTAATCTAGTGGTTCTGAACCTTCTTAATGCCACAATGTATTTTCATTGTTACAAAGGGGTCGCAACCCACAGGTTGAGAATCACTGCTAAAGTCCCAGCTACTTGGGAGGCTGAGGCAGGAGAATCACTTGTGCACAAGAGTTTGAAGTTGCTGTGAGGTATGACACCACAGCAGTCTACCAAGGGTGAAAAAGTGAGGCTCTATTTCAAGAAAACAAACAAACAAAAAACAAACAAAAAACCCTTTAGTGTGTGTATTTGAATTTATCTTAGATACAGTGTTTCCTCTCATTTTTTTATTTTTTATTTTTGTCTGTTTTCTCTGGTTTTTCACTCTTTGAGATATTTCTTCAAATACATCTTCTAATAGTCTGTGGAATCTCTTATGTTAACAAACATACATTTACTTTTGTATTCTGAGTATTCCGGTTATATAACAGCCTGTTTTTGTTTTATGCTCTTTTAAGATTTCTTTGAATGTAGACTTCTCCTAAACTTCCTAGATTTCTTTTTCCTCAAAGTCATTTCTTTTTCTATGCTTATCTTTGCTTTTCACTTTAATGTTATGTCTTTATTAATGTTGAATGAACTAGTTCTTAATAAAAATTCAGGGAACTTAAAAGCTTACTTATAGGCTATTTGTGTGTGCAGGAGGAAAGGCTTATAGATTAACCTTTTGTAGGACAAGTGGATCATACCTGTATGATTTAGTGCTCTACAAAGTCAGGATATGGAGGGTTACCAAATCTCATCTCATTCTAGTGCTTTAATTCTGTACTGGCCATTTGTCCCATTATTTTATATGAGAAATATTTTTTGTTATTACTGTTTAGTTAATGAAAAACTAGCTGCTGGGTAATTAAATCATCAGTGAACTTATTTGGATAATTAGCCCCTGGGTTTAATACCCATCAACAACCAATTCTGTCAAACTATATGCCATTTCTATGCCTCAAATGTCTCCAGATTTCTGTAAGAATCACCATGCACATCCTTCTTCATGTAATCTATAGTTTCCTCCATCCTAATTCATCATTTGTCATTTCTCTCCTAATTTTTCATTTTTTAATACTTGGCCAAAAATCTTTGATTTGCTAAAGCCTCCTCTTAAACTTTCTGTCATAGAGGATTTATGCTATTATTACTGTGCATTATTTTAATTAATTCTTCATGGGGGGGAGTGGTAAACATATGTAGCCAATCTCACTTCTTTAAACAAAAGTTCAGATATATACTTTTGTGAATTTTTGTGAATATTTTGATTTCAGAACTTCAAATATGTGGTTCCACTGTTTTCTAGCTTTCATGACTTCTGATGAACAGTCTATGAAAGGCTTATCTTCGTTATCTGGTGTGTCATTTCTCTTTTTCTCTGGCCATCACCAAGATTTTTTCTTTGTGTTCTACTTTCAACAGGTTAAATTTGATCGAGCTGTATTAAACAACTTTTTTCCTTCTTGATAGCTCTGAGATTCTTCAACATGTGATGAGACAACTTCATATGATATAATAGCTCTTGATGGCTCTGTTCTGTGTGGAGTTTTTCCATTTTATATATATTTTTATGTTTTCCAGTCTGTAATTTCTGTACAACTATCTTCAAGTTTACTGATTACTTCCTTAACTATTTCCCATCTATTAATGAGCTTATCCAGGGCATTCATTTCTGTTCCTGTGTTTGTCATTTCTGGTGTTTTCATTTGGTTCTTTTCTATGGTTTCCATCTTTCTGATGAAATTACTCATTTCACGTTGTGTGTTGTCAGACATTCCCATTAGAATGTTCACACTATTAATCAGATTCATTTTAAATTCTTTGACAATTTCAAGATCTATGTCCTATCTGAGTTTAGTTTTGATGATTGCTTTGTTTCTTGGAAGGTTGTGGCCTTATTCTGCCTGAATTGTTAAATTTTGTTTTATATTTTGTTTGAAGGTAGATATACTATTGATATATAGGCCAGTAGAGACTGAGGGCATGAGGTGGGATCTTCCCTGATGTGCACACTGTGAGGGTGTGTAACACGCCTCCTGGGTGAGGGACTCTTCTACAAATGGAACTTTACCCAGGAAATGAAGATAATGTAACCTAAAAGTTGTACCCTCATATTAATTTCATTTGATTTAAAAAGAACATTGGAGACTGAAGTAGTAGGTTGTATACCTGATAATAAGGAAAACCTTTATAGTTATTGTCAGTTGTAGCCATAACTATAACCATTTTAAGTTATTTCTTCAGTTAATCGTTTAGTTGTGATGCATTTTCTGAAAACTCTTTACAAGCCAGTCAAACTCTAATATTGTATTTTCAAAGATTTCACAGAAAGAACACAAAGAACCCTGACAAGCATTCCTGAATAGAAGTTGCTGCTAGCTTTAGGATTCTAACATTTGAACAGAGTAAGAATTCCCAAATGTCCAACAAACAGAGAACTGACTGATTTATAAATCTGCTAACCTAAATAAGACAAGAATTAATGGAATATCAAGATAATACTTTGCCAGATTTTCATGATAAATCAGCCAGTACTGAAAATGTTGTTCAGATATGCAACTGGAATGAACTTCATGTTCCAGGTTAAATATCCTGTGATAACCTGTCTAATAAACAGAGCTATACACCTAAATTGGAGAAACAAAATTGATATTTAGGAGGATATAAATTCAGTCTTAAGTGTGAACTCAATCGAGAGCCTGGGTAGCTGCCTAGTTCCTTCTGAATCCTTATAGCTTAATTGTCAAAAATGCTACATACAGCCAGGCATAATTTAGACCCAGAAATTTGGGAGGTTGAGGTGATACATCACTTGTGGACAGAAGTTTGAGGTCAGCCTGAGAAACATAATAAGATCTCATCTCTAACAAAAAAAAAAAAAAAAAATTAAAAAAAAAAACCAAATAACAAAATGAGCTGGGCCTGGTGGCATAAACCTGTAGTCTGAGCTACTTGGGAGCCTGAGGAAGGAGGATCTCTTGCCCCAGTGAGATTCATTGAGCTATGTTCATAGCACTGCACTCTAGCCTGGCAACAGAGTGAGACTCTATCCAAAGAGAAACAAAATGAATAAAGTCAAATAAAACAAATAAAAATCTCTGCATAAAAGATAAAATGGTTCAATTTATATAAAAAACAATCTTTGCATGGTGACTGTTCTAAGTTGCTAAAATGGCTTATGACAAATGTTTGGTTTGTAAAACCTATAATCCTGAGAAGACAATCAAAACTTCAGGTGCATTTCTGTGACCTAATGGGCCACTTGAAAATTTATATAGGGATTTCATTCAGTTGTCATTTTTAATGCATGTTTTCTGGTTATACTGAAGCTGTCCCATGGAAGAAAGCTGAGCTGTAATATCATACTAGCTAAGGTTTTTCCCTCATGGGAAATTTCTAAAGATATCTTCAGTGGTATACACACTTGTTTCACTGGATAAATTGTAAACAAATAAGATATTCCAGAGATGATGAATAGTAGCCAAAGCTAACTGAATCAACTGGATGGCCTTGCTCAAAGGTATTCTGGAGTGATGAAAGTCAGATCGATTTCCAGTGGAAAACACAATCAACCCCTCATGAAATATCCACTGAAAGACATGTGCTCCCAGTAATAAAACCACATAATTCTCTACTTGTAAACTCTGATATGACTAAGTTCTTTCTATAAGGCTTTATGTATTATATGAAAGTGCATTTCATAAGGTAAAAAAAGCTTTTTATGCTCCACTGGCTGAAGACAATCAAATCCTTCATAATCTAGAACCTTCTGGAAATAGCATCAGAAAAATGGCCTTGCCACCAATCCTATGCTGAAACTTCAAAATCTTGAAACTTGAGTTCATTATCTCACAACTCAGAAAGGTCCCTCCACACTCTTGGAACTGTACACCCATTGAAAACCTTGAAATCAAGCTAACTAGTAAACTTTCCCTTCTCACAGCATTCTAGATGTGGTCAAGATCATGGGTCAAGAATTCTCTGCTATTACAACTCTTACCTCTCTTAATTTTTCACATTTATGCCTCTGTAAACAATGAAACTAGAAAGTAGGTCTCTTGTGCACACACGGGGTATACTTATTCATGGAAGATTTTGCAGCTAACTTTATACATGGGCAAGATGATGCCTTATTGTAGAAAATAAAGGGCTAACGTTAGGGAGAAACTTTAATGTTATCTTTGTTACTTCATAATCAGTCAGAAACAGAATATTGGTCTGCTCCACTTAACCTACATCATTGTCATAGTTTAATGAAAACATTTCCAGGAGGCCTTCACTTGTCTGGATGAACATTATGTGTTAGATTTCTTTTCCCATGGTTTCAATAGAGTAAATAAGGCAATGATTAGGAATTGATCCCTCATAATAGGCCAATTCTACTGCAAAGCCTGTGGTTATACAACTATCTTTCAATGCACTTGTTAAAGTTGTGCTAGATAATAAAATTCTTGTTTATTACTTAAGGGGTAAGCAAGGAAGAGTCTGTGCAGTTGCTGCACTACTTGTTGCACACAGATAAATACATTAGGTATTTTGAGATTTGTTTGTAGAGGATTGGTGAATGGACTGTTTTGTTAAAACAAGTAGACTCTTTGTCTAGCTGACCTGTTTGATTTTAGCAGGTTTGGTTTATGGTGGGCCTGGCTAAGAAGCACACTCCACACTCTTGGTATTCCTCCTGGTAGCCATCAATCATTTTGGCTCAGTTAAACTCTGTTAAACTTAATTTGCCTAAGGTTTTTCTTTAGGCAAAAATAATTTTAGGGGAGAAGAATACCAAAGACTGTGATGCTTCTTTTGCAGTGTTTGTGGCTTCCTCCCCCAATTATGTGCCCAGAGAGGGGTTTTCTTAGTTCTCCCCCAATATTTTCTGTGGGCATGCAATGGGGTTCATGGAGGGAAAGCTTGAAAGAAGACACAGATTTGAGAGTCGCATTGGTTTTATCTTCTTTCACTAGTCTGCTCAGGCTCCACCAACTCACAAGTAACCCTAGATGAGCTCTACTTACTGGTTTCTGTCCTTATCCTGCCCTAGTAAACCACAGCTCATTCTTATCTTTTCCCATAGGCACTTGCCTCTCAGGCTGTGTGCCAATTGGTTACTCCTAGAGTTCAGCATTTCAGTGGGTTTAATAAAGAATTGTACTTAACTATTTGCCCTGATTTTGTTGTTATTGTCGTTGTAGGGTTGATTGGGATGCTTTTTCCAGATCTCTACATTTACAGGCAGAAACAAGGTTTAGATTCTTCAAATTGTTGTTTCACTTATGTAGATAGCATCTCTGTGCTTGATACACTATTTGTAACTACTTAGGTTACATTATATTTTTCCAATGTACATTTATTATCCTATTTGCTCCTTAGAAGAATTTGTTCAGATATGTAAAAAATATCTTTTGTATTTCAGAGATGAGAAAAAGTGGCTGAGAAATGCATCTAGCACAACAGAGCAAGTTAAAAATAATTCTAGAAATTAAACCTGTTCTCTTCTTATCGAATATGCCCTTATTGTCAATTCAATAATGTCCTTTCTCCTTATTACAAGCTTGGACCCCTAAACAGTTCTCCAGACACCTGCAGAATGGGGATCACTGATTGCCATTCACTACATTCCTTTGGTAATTGTGGCATTTTAAACAATTTTCAGTACAATATAGTTATTTTGAAATTCCTTAAAATTTATCAGAATAGCATCTACTCTCTTGGTAAGACTAAAATTTTTACTATATTTAATCCAGTTAAGAAGATTATCAGTAAATAGGGTTGAATGTGGTGAATGGCAGGTTTCATTCATCTTCTATTCTTAAGGCAGCAATTTAATTATAACAAAGATATTTTTAAAAACTGAATTATTAAGTAATAAAATATTACATCTGCAGTTGTGCTATGTCTTTTCCTTTATAACTTAAACCTTCCCAACTTTATTTTCTTAGTTTAGTGCCTTAATTATGTTATAAACATGCCTCATTTTATAAATGTAAAATGTATATTATACAAGTCTGATTGGTATAAACATTTAGTGGACTGCCAAAACCTAACATTTGTTGACTTTGGAGGAAGAAAATTCAATTTTTCAGAAGCTTCTGATTTTTTTCCTTAAGTATGTATAAGGAAAAAAAATGTATCTTCAGCTGGTTTACACTTTGCATTGAAAAGTTGCTTGTGTGCCTTTTGTGTTTAAATTTCTCAAGTTCCAGGTCCCTCGCATGAGAGCTGACACAACATGGCAAAAGATCCAGATGGATTGGTATTAAATTTGTGGATATTTTTCTTTTTAATAAAGTCTTTGGAAGGTTTGTAAATGCCTTGGGCAATGTTTTCTTCTTCCTCAACCTTCTCGTAAGGCCAGGTTATGAACAAAAAAGAACAAGCATTTCTTATAAGATTAGTTAATGTGTGAACAAAGCAGTGTATTTCAAGGAGCTTTTTTGTAGAAAAAAAAATTTTAAAGATGGTTTTTGTTTCTAGGTACCTTATATTAAAGAAAAATATTAAGACACTTAATATACTCTTTTGAGGTTTATAAGCTTCAGAATGTTATGAAACATGGGGAAATTCAGCCATGGAATCTGAAGCAAAGTTCACGAATATTGTCCTGGGATTTTATCATTTTCTAATATTTTATGATGGTCTGAGCAAGTAGTGTACCAATTCAAAAATAAAAGTGTGTCCTAATATTGGCATTATGACTCCTCTTGCAAAAGCATCACTTTAAAGAGCCAAAGATGTCTTAATATTTCCTATCTTTGAAGTAATCCATGTGATGTTTTATGTCAACAGTAATTTTAGCAGTTAACTTGGACCCCTTGTTCCAAATATGAACCTATACAATAGCTATTTTTCAGGTAAGTCTAAAGTCTAAAGACAAAATGTTCTCTTGATCATTTGATGTCTGGAATATAGAATATTGATTTGAGGTATTTGAGGAGTTTCTCTAAATTTGGGGGCCACTTATTGATACTGCAAGCTAAGGAAATAAATTGAAAATTAAAATAATGGAAGATTCACTCGTTTATAATGACTGTGATAGTCCAAAGACTGTGAAATTTGGATTCAGAGATGGTAAAGGTCTATTGTTCAAAACAGAAATAGAATTCTACTACTCAATTTAATGAACCTCTTTCCCACAATACTTTGATCATTTTTTTAAAAAAATACAGACTTCCCAGGAGAAAGGGGAAAAGCACAGGTTTTTATTACTATTCCAGCCTTTCCTGTGAAAGAGAACATGCAAGGAGCACGAACGTCTTGCATTGCATCCTGAAGCAGGTGACATTGGCAAGAGGATGGAGATTGAGGAATAGTTTTTTGTTTGTTTGGGGCATTTTGTTTGTTTGTTTTTTATATTATCATCTCCAACAGTGTACTGATTTTAACAACCATACCAGAACACCTCTGTAGGAGATCAGGAGTTCAGCAGAAAGATTCCAACACACTTTTTAAGCAAAAATTCCAAAATAAATACATGGAAGAGGGTAAAAAGAAAAGCTTCACTTTGTCCCTATTAACCATTCTTCCAAAGCCTCACAGCTGAGTGCAAAGACAGATCCCTTTAGACCCTGATTCCTCTCACAGGGGAAAATAAGAGCGTAGTGGGTGGGTGTCCAACTCTGCCAGCTACGTGCAATACTGCCCCGAAACCCCCTTCTTTTTCAATCCACCTAGAATGCTGAGGGGATTAACACAGTCAAGTGGTCAAGTGCCTGGGAGAGGTTGGGAGCAAGGGAGAGAGACATGTAGTCACAGCAGCCTAGGATCATCACTCAAAAGAAGGCCATATATACTAATAACCACTTCTTGGACTCCATTGGGAGGCCTACCCCAGTGAGACTCCATATCTGTGGGGCCTTTCAACTGGCCCACAGATGCCCCTAACACTCCATGAAACTTATACCCCCTTCCCCACACTGTGACTAGCTCTTCATGCACTGTACCCTTGATGGAGGCTATGAGCCTTTGTAGGTGGCTTGTAAGCATGTGCCCATGCCCAACTATTAATGGATTCTGTGAGTGTGAGAGAAGGCATACAAAACTGATGACTTCAGACAACCACCCTGGGAAAAACAAATGAAAGGCTCACAGCACTCAGCCTCACTTTGCAGAACCTTGAGAAGATGTATAATCCTAAGAATCTCACTCAAGAAGGAACCAAAGAGGGAATAAGAAACACAGAAAGGACATGTCCACAGAAAAGTCTCACAGAGTCTCAGAGTCTGTAGCCATGCAGACTAGTTAATGTGTTTTTCTCTTCTGAGCCAATCATAAGAGAAAATCTAGTAAAGACTAGAAGAGGAGATGACTTCTGCAAATTTGAAGACAATATCACAAAAATGCAAGGAGCACAAAAAGCCAAAGAAACATGATAGTATTGACAAAAAAACCATATTTTTAAAACATAACAAAATGGAGATCTAGGAACGGAATACAAAATACTTGTTATAAGGAAGATCTGTGAGCTTCAAGATAGGAGAAATAAATAATTCAGTGAAATCAAGGAAACAACACATGAACAAAACTAATTCAACAAAGAGATAGACATTTTTTTTTTTTTTGAGACAGAGTGTCACTATCTTGCCCTCAGTAGAGTGCTGTGGCATCAGAGCTCACACCAACCTCAAACTCTTGAGCATAAGTGATTCCCTTGTCTCAGCCTCCCAAGTAGCTGGGACTACAGGTGCCCATTACAAAGCCTAGCTATTTTTTTGTTGCACTTGTTATTGTTAATTTTAGCTGGCCCCGGCCAGATTCGAACCTGCCAGCCTTGGTGTATGTGGCCAACGCCATACCCACTGAGCTACAGGCATTGCCAAAAGGTGCTAGAAATTTTTTTTAAAAGAAATTCTAGTTGAAGAACATAATGAATGAAATTAAAAATATACTCTAACTTTAATGGCAGACTTGGCAAGGAGGAAAAAAAATCTGCAAATTTAAAGATAGGTCATTTGAAATTATCCAGTCAAAGAAGGTAAAAAAAGAAGGCAAAAATATGAAGGAATTTTGTGGGATTTATAGGATACTATCAAATGCAGGATGGGATATATACATTAAGAGAGCTCCACGAGCAGAAGAAAGAGTGAAAGGGGAAGAAAGTTTATTTAAAGAAATAGTGGCTGAAAAGTTTCCCAATCTTGAGAAAGATAAAGATATACATATACAGTTCATAAATAAAGTCGATGTAAAGGAGCTTCACTGACATGTATGATAATCAAAGTTTAAATATGAGACAAAATTTTGAAGTAGCAAGAAAAGAGGTTTACCAGATATAAAGCAACCCCTCCTGTACCATTTAAGTGATCAGTGGATTTCTCAGTAGAAACCTTGCAGGCCAGGAGTGAGGGGAATGATTACTCAAAGCACAGGAATAAAATAAACACCTTGTATTAAAAATATTTACCTGAAGAGACTGTTCTCCAGAAATAATAAAAGATGAAGAATTTTCCATAAATGCAAAAGCTAAGCTAGTCATTGCTATTACGTATGCCTTATAAGGCATGCAAATGGGAGGTCGTTAAGCTGAAACCAAAGAATGCTAAGTGATCACATGACATTAAATTTTAAAATTCACTGATAATGAGATAATGAAATAGTAGTGTATATCTTAATTTTAACACTATCATTAAAGTTCAAAGACTTCAACAGTTAGAAGAAAATAACTGTTGCTACAATAATTTCTTTATGGATACACAATATTAAAAGAAGTAAAAAGTTACAATATAATGAATTGGGCTGTGATACACATTCTTGTGCAAATGGCTTTGTTGTAAAATGATTTTTATTCATCTGGGTAGATACCTAGTAATGATATTGCAGGATCAAATGGTACGTCAACTTTCAGTTCTTTGAGAATTCTCCATACTTCTTTTCAAAAAGGCTGTATTAGTCTGCAATCCCACCAGCAGTGTAGAAGTATTCCCTATACTCTACATCCACACCAGCATCTGCAGTTTTGGAATATTGTGATGTGGGCTTATTTTACTGGAGTTAGGTGATACCTTAAAGTGGTTATGATTTGCATTTCTCTAATGATTATGATGATGAGAATTTTTTCATGTGTTTGTTAGCCATTCACCTGTCATCATCAGAGATTCTTCAAGTCTCTTGCCCACAAAGAAATGGGGTTGTTTGTTCTTTTCTTTTTGATTAATTTGAGTTCTCTATAGATTCTAGTTATTAGACCTTTGTCAGAATGACAACCAGCAAAAGTCTTCTCCCATTCTGAAGGTTGTCTGTTTGCTTTACTTACTGTGCCCTTAAATGTACAGAAGCTTTTTAGCTTGATCATATCCCAGTAATGTATTTTTGGTGTTGCTTCAATTGCCTGAGGTGGGGAGTATTTCTCATACAATATTTTCCCAGGCCAATATCTTCAAGTGTTTTCCCTGATATTTTCATAATTTCTAATATTTTTGTAATTTCATGTCTTAAGTTTAACTCTTTCGTCCAGTGGGAATCAATTCTTGTTAGTGGTGAAAAGTGAGAGTCCAGTTTCAGTCTTCCACAGGTCACTAGCATGATCTCCTAGCCCATTTGTTAAATAGGATATCTTTTCCCCAATGCATGTTTTTGATAGGCTTATCAAAGTTTAAATGATGATATGTGGCTACTTCATTTTTAGGTTCTCTATTTTGTACCAAATATCTACATCTCTATTTTTGTGCCAGTACCATGCTGTTTTGATAGCTATAGATTTGTACTATAACCTGAAGTCTGGTAACGTGATGCCTCCAGATTTGTTTTTAATTCTAAGTAATGTATTGGCTATTTGATGTTTTTTCTGATTCCATATACAACAAAGTACCTTTTTTTTTGGCTGAGGCTGGGTTTGAACCCACCATCTCTGGCATATGGGGCCGGTGCCCTACCCTTTTGAACCACAGGCACTGCCCCGAAGTACTATTTTTTCAAGTTCTTTAAAGTATGACATTGGTGCTTTGATAGGGATTGCATTAAATCTGTAGATTGCTTTGAGTCATAGGGACATTTTAGCAATGTTGATTCTTCATAGCCATGAGAATCGTATATTTTCCCATTTGTTAACATCTTTAGCCATTTCTTTTCTCAGGGTTACATAATTCTCATTAAAAGATCTTTTGCATCCTTTGTTAGATAAATTCCCAGGTGTTTCAACTTCTTTGACACTCCTGTAACAGGAATAGAGTCCTTGACTATATAGCCAAGTCATGGAAGCATCCTAAAATACCCATCAAAATATGAATGGATAAAAAAAATGTGTTATATGTATACCATGGAATACTATGCAGTCATAAAAAGATAGAGACTTTACATCTTTTATGTTTACCTGGATGGAATTAGAATATATTATTCTTAGTAAAGTATCTCAAGAATGGAAAAAAACTATCCAATGTACTCAATACTATTATGAAACTAATATGAAAACACACATTCATATAAATTATAAAACACTAATATAATCCAGAGTGAAACAGGGGAGTGGTGGAAGGGGAGGTGGGAGGGAAAGTGGAGGGAGGGCATTTGGTGGGATCTCACCTAATGAGCACAATGCAAGGGTATATTTCAAAACAACTAAGAGTATATTATAAACATTTTGCCACAACAAATAAGTGAGTGAGGTGATGGTTATGTCAATTAGTTTTATTTAAGCATTCCACACTGTATATCAAATCATCACATTATACCCCATAAATATATACACTTAAGATTTAACAAAAATTAAGGAAAAAAAAAAACATTGTAAAAATAAAAATAGGATAATAAAAAATAAAAATACTTATTTGGAATGTGAAAAATCACAATGTATTGTCTATTTTTAGATGCTGTAATTGTATAAACATCACAAAATTCAGCAAAAAAGTTTCAATATAACCATAAAATGTTGAAAAATATAGTAAAAGTTTAGATGTTTTGCAGGTGATCAAAATAAAGTTATCTCCCTAAAATAGATAACTATAAGAATAAGACCTTTTTTACTTATTAAATCATAGCTGTGTACATTAATGCAATCATATAAAAATGTGCTCATTTTATAAACAATTTGAAATGTTTTCATCAAACTGATTAGCATAGCCTTCAAGGCATTTTCTTAGTTATTGTGTTAAAACATTTATATTCCCCTAACTCTAGTAAAATTAGCCTATACCACAAAATCCCAAAACCAGAGATGTTGGTGTGGATGTGGAGAAAAGGGAACACTTCTACACTGCTGGCGGAAATGCAAACTAATACATTCCTTTTGGAAAGACGTCTGGAGAACACTTAGAGAACTAAAAATAGACCTGCCATTTGATCCTACAATTCCTTTATTAAGTATATACCCAGAAGACCACATTACAACAAAGATATTTGTATCAGAATGTTTATTGCAGCCTAATACATAATTGCTAGATCATGGAAGAAGTGCCCATCATTAGGTATATACCCAGAAGACCAGAAATCACATTACAACAAAGATATTTGTATCAGAATGTTTATTGCAGCCCAATACATAATTGCTAGGTCATGGAAGAAGTGCCCAAGTGCCCATTGATCCACGAATGGATCAATAAATTGTGGTATATGTACACCATGGAATATTATGCGTCCCTAAAGAAAGATGGAGACTTTACCTCCTTCATGTTTACACGGATGGAGCTGGAAAATGTTCTTCTTAGCAAAGTATCTCAATAATGGAAGAAAAAGTATCCAATGTACTCAACCTTATTTTGAAATTAGGTTATAGCTTTCATGTGAAAGCTATAACCTAATTATAGCCTAAGAATATGGGGAAGGGGAGGGAAGTGAAGGGGGGGTGCATGGGGCTGGAGGGAGGGTGATTGGTGGGATGACCTCTATGGTTTATCTTACAAGGGTATAAGTGAATCTTTCTAAAAGTAGAATATAAATGTCTTAACACAATAACTAAGAAATGACATGAAGGTTATGTTAATCAGTTTGATGAAAATATTTCGGATTGCATATGAAAACACCACACGGTACTCCATGATTGCATTAATATACACAGCTATGATTTAATAAAAAAATTATATTCTACACCTGGTAAATTTCTCATGTACCCTTGTAAGATGCACCATAGGTAAGCAACAACCCATAATAGCAACAAGAAGGACAAAGAGAAAGGAAATAGAGCAAACCATAGAAAGTGACCAGTCATAAAGACAGCAAGCAAGAAAGAAAGCAGCCAGAAAACAATTAATAAAGGTCAATATTAAGTTCTTACCTATACTAATGACTTTAAATATAAATGGACTAAATTTTATAATACAAATTACAATGGCTGAAAGGTATTAAAAATATAACCAAGTCATGTCAAGTATCTTTTCTAACCATAATAGAATAAAACTAAAAATAAATAATAGGAAGAACCTTGGAAAATACACACACACATAAAATTAAACAACCCATTATCAAATGACTAATGGATCAATGAAGACATTAAGAACAATAATAGGTCATAACATGAATTAAAAGGGAAATTAAAAACTCTTTAGGAAAATGAGGATGGAAACAATATAACAAAACATAGGAAAGGTAGCAAAAGCAGTTCAGAATGGGAAATCAATAGTGAGAAACGGCTACATTAAGAAAAAAGATCTCAAATTTGAAAATCTATCTTTAGCTTTAGGAATACAGAAACAGAAGAACAAAGTAAGCTGAAATTTAGCAGGAGAAAGAAAATAACAAAGATCAGAGTAAGAGTAGAAATAAATGAAATAGAGACTAGAAAAATACATAAAATTAAAAAAATTATAAAATTTTAAAAATGATAAACAAAATTGAAAAAAAATTCACTAGACTAATAAAGAAAAAAAAAAGAAGCCACAAATAAAATCATAATGAGAAAGAAGACATTATAACTAATACCACAAAAATGAAAGAATTAGATAACAAATTAGATAACCTTGAAGAAAGGGGTAAATTCTTAAAATATTTATGTTTCTACCAAGTCAGAATCATGAGGAAATGTCTTTGTCCATTTCTAATTGTTTTTTGTTTCTTTTGCTGTGCAGAAGATTTTAAAGTTGCTTCTGTTCTCTCTACTTTTGATACTGGCATAAAAACACACTCATTGATCAATGAAACAGAATAGAGAGCCTAGAAATAAATCCACACATAACTAAACCTTGACAAAGGTATCAAGAGTACACAATGGGAAAAGGATAGTCTCTTCAGTAAAAGTTGTTGAGAAATCATGCAAAATAATAAAACTGAACATTCAATTTACACCATATACAAAAATCAACTCAAGACAGATTCATGACTCAAATGTAAGACCCAAAACTGTAAGACTCCTATAACAAAATAAAGGGGGGAAGTTCCTTTACATTGCTCTTAGCGACTATTTTGTAAATCTAATGTTAAAAGCACGGAGAACAGAAACAAAAATAGAGAGGTGGGACAACATCAACTTTAAAGATTCTACACAGCAAAAGAGACAATCAACAATATGAGAAGGCAACTCCTGATTCCATAAGTTGAAACTATTTGCAAGTCAGAGATCCTATAAGTTGTTAGTATGCAAAATATATAAGGATCTCATACAACACAATAGAAAAACAAACAAAAAACAATTAGAAATAAACAAAGACATTTGTCCAAAAAAGACATATAAATGTACAACAGGTAAATGGAAAGGTATTCAACATCTCTAATCACAAAGGAGATGTGAATCACCTTATAGCAGGCTAGTATCAGAAAGTCAGGTTAAATCAAATTATTGGCAAAGGGGTGGAGAAAAAATGACTCTTACACATCACTGCTGGGAATGTAAACTGGTATAGCCATTATGGAAAACAGCATGGAATTTCTTCAAAAAGTTAAAAACAGAGTATGCAGTACCGTGTGATCCAAGGTTGCAAATCTTATCATTTGTAACATGAATTAAGGACATTGTGTTACGTATTTTAAGTCAGACACAGACAGACAAATACTGCTTGGTATCCCCTCCTAGTGGATTTTAAAAACGTGGGGATAAGGGGAAGATCATGGTCAAAAGTTAGAAGCTTTATAAGATAAAGTTTGAAATGTTTAATGTATAGGATGGTAACTATAGTTAATAATACTGTATTGTACACTTAAAACTGATTAAGAGAAGAGATCTGAAATGTTTTTATAAAAAGAGTTAACTATATGAGTTGATGGGTATGTTAATTAGCTTGAATGTGCTAACCATTTCACAATGTACACATATATCAAACTGAAATATCATATACCTTAAATATACACATTTATACATTTTTAGTTTGTCAATCATACCTCAGTAAAGCTGGGAAAATAAACATAAAAATCATGTATTTCTCTTGGTTTTCTGTGTGTTTAGATATTACTCATTGTGAATTTTAAATTAAGACTGATGTTTTGCTGAAGAATGAAGGGTTATATATGGGCATAGGTAAATGAAATGACCCAATCATACTACATACAAAATATACTTTACTGCCTTCTCTCTGTGTCCAGCCATGATGGTTATAATAAATCAAATTTAGTAGTAATTTTCCTAGAAGGAGCAAGTGAAAATTAAAAGTCAGGATTTAGTATGCTTATTGTTTATTTAATGTTTTATCTCCCACTTAACCAGAAGTAGCAAACTCACATACTAATAGAGGCCAAGCAGATCACGTCAATGGGAGGGACTGGCTGAGGAGACGGAGGCTGACTGGAGGAGACCTGCTTGCTGCAACTGACTTGTCCATGCTGGAATGTGGCTTCAGTTATGTCTGAGTCCCCAGTTATTCAACAAAAATCAGACATGATCTTGTATTAAGTTTTGGACTTAATTCATAGTGACTGGTAGAGTTTGTGGTCAGAAAAACTACAATGCAAGGCCCAGACAATGTTCAAGCATCGTGCAAGGCTGCACACTCAGTGAGAGTGGAGCTTCATCCCAGCTCACTGGATGACCATAGTTTGAAGTCTGATGCACAGTAGGCCCTCTGTTGTTATTGAATGAATGAATCCCATTAGTAACTTGTTAAATATATCTGTTCTTCTCAATCTTATAATGAATTTAAAACATGAATTTCTCAATGCTTATAATGAATTTAAAACAAAGTTCCAAATGGAGATGAAAATAAAAATGCATATATGAATTCCGTGAAACCGTGGTCTTCATAAAGTTAGTAGGGATATTCTGCTATTATATGAGGTTAAACAAAAGTGTTCTCTGATTATAAAATGAGATTCTCTGATTATAAAATCTAACCTGCAGGCATATTTCATTTAGCTGCTACCATATTTTTAAGCATGCATGGTTAAATATGAAATACATTAATGAGAAAGTTTCATATAGATTTCTAGATATTATGATTTTCTTAAAAATAGATGTGAAATAATTTGGACCATATTTCAGTAAAGCAAGGTTTGCTGAATACGGGAAGTGACTTATTCTTGGGATACATGCTTTTCAGTACCCACCACTATTATTGTTCCATTATCCTGAGACTGAGTATCATTTGCCAATTTTTGAGGGATTTGTATGCATCTCTCTTACAGTAGAGAGATATTTTTCTGAGTTTTTGTCTCTCCCAAAATCTGAGGGTGAAATGAAATTTATATTCATATAAACATAAGTATGCAATGCTCATGGCAGCTTAATTTGTTAAAGTCAAACACTAAAACAACCCAGATGCCCATCAATGAATGGATGGTTAAATAAACTGGTACGTTCACGCCATGGACTATTTATTACTCAACAATAAAAAAGAATGCTCTCTTGGTACACACAGCAAGATAAGTGAATTTTACAGGACTTACACTAAGTGATAAAATTTGGTACTAAAAAGTCACATACTGCCTGATTCTTTTGTATAACATTCTCACATTCACAAAATTATAGAGATAAAAAGAAGACTAGCAGTTGCTGGAAGGTAAGAGCAAGAAAGGAAGGGCAAGCAGATGTGTCAATGAGAGGTCAGTGTGAGGAATATTTGGGGCGACAGAAAGTTTTGCATTGCGACCTCACTGTGGTAATACACAAACCTACACACAGAATAAATAGCATAGAACAAAATATGCACAGACACAAACCCATGCGCCCGTATAGGAGAGTGCATGAAAACCAGGGGAGATGACAATAAGAACGAGTGCCTGTGTCCACACAGTTGCTCCGGTTGTGCTATCGGAATGCAGTTTTGCAAGACGTTACTGCTGGGGAAAACGGGCTTAAGGGTACATGAGATTTCTACGGATTATTTCTTACCTTTTCAGGTTAACCAAAAAATATTTTAAGAGAATATAATCAAAAAGGGAAAATTGGTCTTCAGGGATTAATTACACAATGATCCTACAGCTTGCCCACTGTACCCACCCATGTCGCCCGCCTGGTCCTTGCAGGATTTTGAGTGGCTCCTGACTTATGCTGCTGCTCCTGCAGCCTACAAGAGATCCCTTAAAGAGAGTACCTGTGACTTTGGAGCTGGACACAGAATGGAATCAAGAAAGCACAAAACAGTGGTCCAAATCAAGCACGGAAAGGGGGACCATGACATTTCTCCAGAGAGAACTGTCTTTTATGTTTTCTAATGATAAAAGGGTTAGCAAAGCCAGAACACACAATAATGTTGCAAATTGCTGTTATCTTTGTGGGTACATTTCTACCCAAAGAATACAGTGGGCCCACACATTCTGTGCTGAGGTCCTCATTTCCAGGATGAGCTGGGAGAATAATAAGTTCCAGGGTAAAACCTGGTTTAGTCTGGCCTCAGAGAACCTTTATCATCCCAGAATGCGAGGCCTCAGTAAGGAGCCTCCATTTACTTACATGTACTTACTCTGGAACTAGAACACATAGCAAGCAAGGAGATGACCCAAATACTGAAAGTTAAAGACCAGTGATAAATATTTTCAAAGAATTTGCATAGATCTTAATTTGTTGTGATATTAGAAATGTGCCGAATAATTAAATCATATGCTAATTTGAGGGAAATAAACCCTTTATCTTTTCAAAATTAAATAAATCCAGAATGAAGGCGGGATCCTGCTGTCCATGTGTGCCTGCTTTGCTTTCTGAATCCAGGAAGGAGGCAGGTCCGGAGCACAACAAGCTTTCCACGCCTCAGGTCTGCCTCCGTGTGTCAGCGAGGTGTAGGCTTCCAAAGGTTCAGTGTTTGAGAGGCTTGACTTCCGAGCTCCCGGGGAGGGGACAAATCTCTATTTGTTTATAGTCTTTAGCTCTAATTACATAATTACATTGGAAGGGGGACTGACTTCTGAGAAAAAGCAACAAAGCAAACAAGGTAAAACTGTAATAGGTCAGTCCCACTATTATCTTCCTCACCCTCCAGCGCCTGTGTGTGTATGTGGCGCACACGTGAGCACCGGTGCATGGCATTAACAGATAAAGGCAGCCAGAGGTGTATGCAAGGCTATCATTTTACCTTTAGTGCACTGTGGCACTCTGATTATCTCTTCGAAATTGGAAGGTAAACGGGATGTTGTAGAAACAGAGGGCCTTCATGGCAGGTAATAGAGCAGACCTAATTAGCCTCAAGTACCTGTAATCCTAGGAGATATACTTGGAGATAAAAGCTGGGGAGAGTCCCTCAGGTATGACTAATAGGTCCCCAGCCACGCTGGCTCTGGATCAGGTGTAGTATGTCAGCTGGGCTGAATGCTCACTATTGATCCAGGAGAAGCTGCACTTTCTGCCACAAATTGAATTCAAATTGCTTACAAAGGGGAGGCATTGGGCTCTACCTGCTTTGTATTTTCAAATAATTTTCTTCCATACTAGTTTGGTAGTAGATTGTCCAGTCTTTTAATTTTTTTTAACTGTCTTTTAAAACATAACCCTTCAAATAAACAACCCTTAGGTCTTAAACGTAATCCCATTCTAACCCATTTTTAAATGGCATGGACTAGTACATCATAGACACATTTCATGTATTAGAAAAAATGAAGAAGGATTTACTTAAAGATTATGACACCCACACGTGAGGTGATATTTTATAAAAGGCCATTTTATTATTCACTGTAAAGGGAATTCTCTGTTTATTAACTAATTGTGAGGACTTAGAAACACAGGAGATAAAACAGGGGATTTTTTTTTTACAGTTTTTGGCCATGGCTGGGTTTGAACTCGCCATCGCCACCTCCAGGATATGGGGCTGGCGCCCATTCCTTGGAGCCACAGGCACCACCCCAAACAGGGGATTTTAAACTGTGGTTACTATAAAAAATAGTGTTTGCCAGGTACCTGTCATCCTAGGAGATGTACTTGGATTAAATAAAAGTAGAATATTTTTTATTCAGATAAAATTTTATGTTACAGCCTGTACCCCTGCCACTTCCTTCTGCCCCTGACACACACTCTCAGAAGCTGAGAGAGGCTGCATCCTCTTCATGAAGCCAAGGGTAGAGACCTGACCTCTTGTTCATTTGACCCCGTATCCACCCCTCTATTTGAGGTTTTAAGAGACCCTTAAGGCACCCGAAAAATTGTTGAAGTAGACAATGTTCAACTTGTAAGCAGGACCTTATTTAAATCATTTCAGAAGAATCTGAGTTATTTTTAAAACCTATTGCTGAGGGAGATACCATGATCTCTTCTGAATCAATCCAATACTGTCAGAAAATTGTTCCAAAGATTATAGATTTATATTCTGATCAGATGTTGGAGATCATCTCCTTCATTCAAATGTTGAATGATCATCTACTATACAGCAGGCACTGTCCTAGATATGAAGGAGATATAGGGAACAGAGCAGACAGTAACGCTACGCTTAAATTAGAGCTTATGCATTCCAGTGGAGTAGAGATAGTATATACTGAACAAAATGAAAGAGTAAAATGTTTAGTACTATTGGAAGATATAAGTGCTAGGGAAAATAATAAAAACAATGTAAGAGGGGTTAAAAGTATTAAAGGGATTAGTGACAATTCTAAATAGTGTAATTTAGAAACTTATATTTAAATAGAGACATCAGTGATGACAGGAAAAGATACGCATGTGAATTTCTGAGGAAAAATACATATACCACAGTATTTTGCATATAGCAAACAGTCACTAATATAGGTTATGTTTCTTCTTAATTTAGCCAAATACTTCTAGATGATAATTCAGTGAGAAAGACCAAGTTCATTGTCCTCAAATATAGCCACGGACAAGTGAAACAAATGTAAAATTATCAGGACATTTAAAATAAAATAAAATGTTGCTGTTGTTTACGTAGCATAGGTTAAAGAGAAAGAGCTAGCATTTCATACCACTTTTAGTTATAGGTTTTCCCTATACTTTAAAGTGCTGTTTTTCCATTTCTCCGTATAAAGAGGGGGGTGAGAGGTTAACCTGACAAGGTAAGTCGTGGTAAGCTAGAAACCGTGCATATCAGCACGCGAGCTCTAACTACGTAGAATCTTCCTGATTCCACCTTTGTGATATCACACTGGGAGTTTACAGTCAGATGTGAATTGGTATACTTACGCCATAAAAACTGAAAAAACAGCAGTGATCTGGGCTCCCCCTCCCCCAAAGCTGGCTGTTAAACATTCACCAGCTCTCTACAGAAAATAAGCTAGTGAGTCAATTTTTAAAGAGCTTCAACTTACTGTTTTGGTCTTTGAAAGTATGCCAATTTTGTGAAGAATTCTTCATTAACAGTCTTATTAGATCAGTTGCCAGGGCTATTGCAATATGATGTTTTATTATTATTTTTCCACTCTTAGAAATTTGACCCACTTAGTGGCTTGTTTTTGTTCCTAGTCAGAATGACTAGAAGAAGAAACTGCCTCTGATTATCTGAAGTTAGGGCAAAAATGGAGACTTGATCTATATTCAACCATATGTGGAAAACAATTAGAACACTATATGGAGGTAAAAGGGACATGTTGAACCATAAAAGTCGCCTGGTTACCAAAATCATAAAGCACAGAATGGGACAAATTTTAGGATAAGCAGTGTAGTTTTAGATAGGACTGAATACTTTTCAGATAATGTGTGAAAATTGCAAATAATCAGAATAAATTTAGAAATACTAATTTGAGAGTAATGGATGGTCCACTTATCTATATTTACCTTCGACTCAGCAACTCACAGTTAACAACTAATTCAGAGGAGACCGTTCCTTTCATTGAAAAGTACATCTGTTTTCCAATGCACTTACAGGATTTAGAAGACATTTTTGCACTGGGGCATAGAGAAAGATTGATAAGATATCACAGAATTTTTCAGATTGTCAAGATTGTCCTCAGTAAATGTTTTTCATTAAATCAACAATGTTGCTAAGCTCAGAAGTTGAACATCTATTAGGTTTCTTACTACAACATACCTACAGAGGCTAAAAATAAAACCAGGATTGTTTGCAATGAATGCAAGACACAAACTAGACAGCTGCTTTTTTCTCACTCATTTCACTCTATTACTGGTTAACTTAGTGGAAAAATGTAAATTTTCCAGGGATTTTAGGTTGAAGGTATCTCAGCCAACATAGATATGTGCTTGACTTGAGGTCTAATTTAACTCCCATGTAGTATTGATCGGCATAGACCACCAAGGACACTTACAGTCTTCCTTTGCCAAGGTAGACAATAGTGTAAAAGTAAAGTGTAATAAATGCCCCTGTCCAGTTCTGTGTCAATATCCCTCTGCCTTTGCTTGTGTGTGTGTGTGCCATTTTGAGTGCATCAGTATTTCACGTTTAGTGTACTGTGATGAAACACCTTTCAAAATGGCCAGAGGGACACTCAGCAGTGTGTGTTTAGGCAGTACAAATTGGAGTGAACAGAAGGACAGTTAGCAGAGAATATTTCTGAGGTCGAAGTAGTCTGGGCAGGAGCTGAATCAGCTAAATGCAGAGTTAAGAGCTACAATACCTGCCGCAAAGTAAATATAGATTACCTTCCTGATGACAAATTGATCCACTGGACAGGAATCTTTCAGACCAAGAGACAAGTGCAAAAAAATTAAGTAATTCACACTGACCAATGTTTTAACCCTTCACTCTTCAGCCATCCTAACTGCCTGTAATATTCTACTTTACATCGTTTCAGTCAAAAACAATCAATTGAACAAGTAAATACCTTATAAAATTTAAGATTATAACCTTTCAAAAGACACATCACTAGTTCATCCTCTTTTAACTTACACTTTTATATAATCACAACATCAGTTATAATTGATAACTCTAAAGAAATAGCAAATGCTATAATGGAGTTGTTTTGATGGTCACATCTGAAAAACGTATACATCAGCCTAATACAAATGTTTTATTTTTATTTAATTCAGGAAGAATTTTTTAGTCTCTACTATGTGTCTGCCTGCTTAAATATGTTTATGGAGATGACTGTTCCCTTCAGAAGATCTTTTTTGATATGATTTATTAAGACTGATGGGATTTCACTGGGGATAGGAGAGGGTACAGAGTGGGCAATGCCTTCTTTTATTTAGTTAGCAAATATCTACTGAATAAATACCCCTCAAAAGGCTCAATGAAAGATGATGAGACATCAACCTCAAACTCTTTGTTCCTTCTAAGTGCTTACCATTTATTTAGGGGGGTAGAAGCAATTAAATAATAAAAATAGAGTATAGTAAAGGACACAAAAAGGATATGAGAAAGAATGTGGATGCCCAAGTTACTCAAGATGGTGGTTAGGAAAAGATGTCCGAAGGCTTTCTGGAAATAATTATAAAAAGGAAAAGTGGAACCTGGCAGAGTTAAGAAGAAAAAAGAAGAGCTGGAGGATGAGATATGGAAAAAGAACATTCAGAGCAAGCAGTAGGACATATAATGCAAGTGTATAGGGTGCATTTGGGAACATGGAAAAAGTTTAGAATGACTACAGACAATCAAAAATGAACAGCAGTTAGTTACTGCAAAGTGGTAGTGGTGGGGAGCTAATGAAAGAATAGTATAATAAATGAGAATTCCTAATGGAATTTGGTAGCACAGAAATTATAGAAAATTAACAAGGGCAAGATAATGAGATCATTCCTTGTCTTAAGGATAATTAAGATAAAAAATTATTTTCTATTTTAGATGAATGCACTCTAAGTACTATTTTTTAGGTACCAACTGTTACTGAATATTGGAGGGTGCCACTTATATAATTAGATTTCCCAGGGGACTTGAAAGAACATATAATCCTCTAAGGATTGTGAAATCATATTCTTAGCAGATCCAAAGAAGATGCATTCAAGACTGCAGAATTTCTTCTTTGGACAGTAAATATTCAGATAAAGATGTGTGATGTGTTCACCATACTACTCTTAGAGTACAGAAGTACAGAGATATGTTGGAGATATTGCAGGTTCAGTCCAGATCACCATAATAAAGCTAACATAGCAATAAAGCTAGTAACACAATTTTTTGGTTTCCCAGTGCAAAGAAAAGTTATGTTTGTACATGCTATAGTCTATTAAGTATGTGACACCACTGTCTAAAAAAGTGAATTCCTTAATTAAAAAATCATTTATTGAAAAAATACTAAAGAACATATGAGCTATCAGAAAGTCATAATCTTGCCCAGGCATGGTAGCTCATGCCTGTAATCCTAACACTCTCAGCGGTCAAGGCAGGTGAATTGCTTGAGTTCAGGAATTCAAGACCAGGCTGAGTCAGAGCAAGACCTCATATCTACTAGCAATAGAAAAACTCCAGGTTTTGTGGTGGGTGCCTGTAGTCCCAGTTACTAAGGAGGCTGAGGTAGGAGGATAACTTCAGCCCAGGAGTTTGAAGGTGCTGTGAGCTATGATGTTACAGCACTCTACCCAGGGTGATGGAGTGAGACTGTGTCTCAAAAAAAAAAAAAAAAAAGTCATGATCTTTCTCACTGGTTGGAGGGTCTTGCCTCAAAGTTAATGGCTGATGACTGATCAAGTTGGTGATTACTAAAGGTTGTAGAGGCTGTGGCATTCTAAAATAAGACAATGATGAGGTTTACCATTTTTGTTGGCTATACATATATTTTTTGTGGTTTCAGGTTAATTGAGCATACAAAGAATTAGGTTACAATGTTTGCATTTGTTAGCTAAAGTCCTTCTAATAACTATGTCCTGTCACCAAGAGTTCTACCATACACCCTAAATTAAGTGGGAGCACACCTATCCAGTTCCCTCCTCCCCAGTCCTTGCTCCCTTGTTCCCCTACACTCTACCTTGAATTTAAATGAGTTTTTCTCTTATGTGGGGGTATATTAAATCATCTACTGTCTTTGTATGAAAATTTTGTACACTGAACTCTTGCTTTTTCATTCTTTTGATACTTTACTAAGATGAATTTGATCTAACTCCATCCAAGTTAATACAAAAGATGTAAAGTCGCCATCAGAATAGCATTCTCTGGTATACATATACTACAGCTTGTTAATCCATTCCTGGGTTGGTGGGCATTTAGGTTGTTTGTGTTTGGTGATTGTAAATTGACCTGAGATACAAAGGCTAGTGTAGATGTCCTAATGATAATCCCTAGTAATGGAATTACAGAATCAAATGGGAAGTTTAGTTTGAGTTCCTTGAAGATTCTCCATACTTCTTTCCCAAAAGATTGTATTAGTTTGCAGTCCTACCAGCAGTGTAAAAGTGTTCACTTCTCTCCACAACCATACTCGAATCTGTAGCTTTCAGAGTTTGTGATGTGGGCTATTCTCATTGGGGTTAGGTGATATCTCAGGGTGGTTTTGATTTGTAGCTTTTTTTTGAGACAGAGTCTCACTTTGTTGCCCCCAGTAGAGGGCCGTGGCATCACAGCTTATAGCAACCTCCAACTTCTGTGCTCAAGCAATTCTCTTGCCTCAGTCTCCCAATTAGCTGAGACTACAGGCACCCACCACAATGCCCAGCTATTTTTTTTGTTGTAGTTTGGCCAGGGCTGGGTTTGAACCCACCACCCTCAGTATACGGGGCCGGTGCCCTCTCCACTGAGCCACAGGCACTGCCCAGATTTTCATTTTTCTGATGATCAGAGAGGATGAGCATTTCTTCAAATGTTTGTTAGTCGTGTGTCCGTCTTCATCAAAGAAGGTTCTGTTCATATCTCTTGCCCAGTGGTAGATGAGATCATTTGCTCTTTCTTTTTTGATTAATATGAGCTTTCTGTTATCAGAAATTAAGATAGATCTTAATTCTGTTCATATCTCTTGCCCAGTGGTGGATGAGATTGTTTGCTGTTTCTTTTTTGATTAATTTGAGCTTTCTAGTTATCAACCCTTTGTCAGATTCACATACAAATATATTTTCCCATTCAGAAGGTTGTCTTTTTCCTTTCCTTGTTGTATCCTTAGTTGTGCAGAAGCTTTTCAGCTAATTAAGTCTCATTTGTTTATTTTTGTTGTTGTGATGTCCACTGAATTCTGTCATAAAATCTTTCCCCAGTCCAACATTATCAGGAGTTTTCCCTACACTTTCTTCTAAGTTTTTTATCATTTCATGTCTTATATTTAAATATCTTATCCATCTGGAGTCAATTTTTGTGAGTGGGGAAAGGTGTTGGTCCAGTTTCAGTCTTTTATATGTGGTTATCTAGTTCTTCTAGGACTGTTTATAGATTAAGGATCTTTTCACCACTATGCTTTTGTTTGGTTTATCAAAGATTAGAAGGCAAGTAGAGACTGGTTTCATCTCTTGTATTTATATTCTGCTACGTATGTCTATGTCTCTATTTTTGTGCCAATACCATGCTGTTTTGATAACTGTTGACTGGTAACATAGCCTGAAGTCTGAAAGGGTGATGCCTGGCTTTTTTAAAATTATTAAGAATAGCCTTGGCTACACGGTTTTTTTCTGGTTCGATACAAAAACAAAGTACTATTTTCTCCAGTTCTTCAAAGTATGATGTTGGTATTTTAATGGGGATTACATTGAATCTGTAGATTGCTTTGAGTAGAGTAGACATTTTAAAAATGTTGATTCTTCCCAGCCAAGGGCATGGTATGTTCTTCCATTTGTTAATGTCTTCTGCTATCTCTTTCTAGGGTTTCATAATTTTCTTTGTTAAAGATCCTTCACCTCTTTTGTTAGGTATATTCCTAAGTATTTCATTTTCTTTGAAGCTATTGTGAAGGGAACTGTGGTCTTGATTTGCTTCTCAACTTGGCTGTTATTGGCATATACAAAGGCTACTGATTTATGGATGCTGATTTTATACCCTGAGCCATTATTGTATATCTTGATGACATCCAGGAGTTTTGTAGTGGAATCTCTGGGGTTTTCAATGTATAAGATCATATCATCAGTAAAGAGGGAGAGTTTGACCACCTCTACCCACATTTGAATGCCCTTTATAGCTTTCACTTGCCTTATTGCATTGGCTAGAACTTCCAGCACAATGTTGAATAAGAGTAGAGATAGTGGGCATCCTTGTCTGGTTCCAGTTCTAAGGGGAAAAGCTTTCAGTTTTACTCTATACAATATGATGTTTGCCATGGGTTTGTTATAGATGGCTTCAATCAGCTTAAGAAATCCACCACCCATGTCTATTTTCTTAAGTGTTCTTTTTGGTAAAGGATGCTAAATATTGTCAAATGCTTTTTTGGTATCTATTGAGAGGATCATAAGGTCTCTGTTTTTCCTCCTGTTGATATGATTTATTACTTTTATGGATTTGTGTGTGTTAAACCAGCCTAGCATCCCTTGGATGAAGGCTACTTGATCATGATGTATAAATTTTTTAATGTGTAGCTGCAATCTATTAGCTAAGATTTTAATTTTTTTAATGTGTAGCTGCAATCTATTAGCTAAGATTTTGTTGAGTATCTTCGCATATTTATTAGTGAAATTGAACTGTAGTTCTCCTTTTTAGTTTCATCCTTTCTGGGTTTGAAATCAAGATAATGTTTGATTCATAAATCATGTTGTGTTACACTGATTGCACCTGGTAGATAGCCCATATGTTTTATTAACAAAACATCATCTTGATTCCAAAACCAGGGAAGGGCTCAATGAATCCCCAACAATAAAATATGAAAAAAGAACTATAAAAGTAGACTTTAGATTTAATTCTGTAATTCCATTACCAGGTATCTACACAAAAGGAAAAAAAAAGACCTCTAATTCTTAAGGAAAAGTTGGGCATATATTTATTTTATCAGGCAGAAGTCAACTGCAAGGAAAAAGTGCCAATTGTCAAATTATTTATCTGTATTGTAGTCCATCCCTAGAAGGCAACTCATCCTCTAGTATCAGTTGTCAACAATCTCTCTCTTAAACTCCTGTTAATAAGATTTTGTCTGAGAGATAATTTTCAGTTTTCTCATAACAGTGACTGGTTCTCCATTGGCTGAATTTATTCCATCTCCATCCACTTCCTAATTAGTGTTGCCCCTTGATTCAGAATCAGTAGCAAGCCCTGTCCCCCTAAAAAAAATTTGGGGGAAGGTTCCTTCCTTCTCAATGTTTTGGATTGGGCTACACAATATAAGTAAGAGCTTATCTTTGAAAGTGTGATATAATTCTGATGTGAAGCCATCTGGCCCTAGGCTGTTGTTGTTGGAAGTTTGTTTATTACTTCTTCAATCTCAGTGATTGTTATTGGTGTGTTCAGGAAATCTATTTCTTCCTGGTTAAATCTAGGGAGATGGTGTCAGTCTAGGTATTGTCCATTTCCTCCACATTGTGAAATTTTAGGTCATAGAGTTTTTTTGTAATATTCATAAATAATCTCTTGTATTTCTGTGGTATCAGTTGTTATTCCCTCTTTTCATTTCTGATTGAGGTTATTAAATATTTTACTTTTATATTTCTAGTAAGACCAATGGTTTATCAATTGCATTTATCTTTTTAAAGAACCAACTTATTGTTTCATTAATTTTCTGAATGATTCTTTTGTTTTCAATTTCATTTATTTCTGATTTAATTTTGGTTACTTCTTTTTTTTTTGCTGGGGTTGTGATCAGATTGCTCTTCCTTTTCCATTTCTTAAAGATAATTCAGTAGATTTTTGATGTGCTGTCTTTGTGTTTTTTGGCTATAGGCATCTAATGCAATAAATTTCCCTCTTAGGGCTGCCTTTGTAGTGTCTCACAGATTTTGGTAGATTGTGTCTTCATTTTTGTTGTGTTCAAGGAAGTTAATGATTTCCTCTTCTATCTCTTCCTTGACCTAACTGTCATTCAGTATAGGTTGTTTAGTTTCCATGCCTTCGTGTGGGGATGAAAATTTTTTGTGGAGTTGAGTTCCACATGTTGCCTTGTGGTGTGAGAAGATACAAGGTATAATTTAATTTTTTTTGAGGTTTTATTTATGTCTTAGGATGTGATCTATTTTGGAGAATGTTCCATGGACTGATGAGAAGTGCATACATTCCTCAGCTTCAGATGGTGTGTTCTATATATGTCTATTAATCACAGTTGTTCGAGGGTTGCATTTCAATGCCTTGTATCTTTGTTTAGTTTATTTCTAGAGAATATGTCCAGCTCTGTAAAAGGAGTGTTGAAGTCCCCTACTATTATGGTATTACAGGATACTATATTCCTCAGACCAATTAAGGTCTGTTTTATAAATCTGGAAGCATTTTACGTGGGTGCATATATATTAGAATTGAAATGTCTGTTATTGTATTGTTCTCTTGATGAACATGAAGTACCCATATTTATCTTTTTTAACTTTAGTTGCTTTAAATCCACTTGTGTCTTAAAATAAGATTGTACCCCCACCCCTTGTTTCTTCTGATTTCCAAATCCATTTATGTCTTAAAATGAGATTGCACCCCCACCTCTTGTTTCTTCTGATTTCCATTTCCCTTCACCCTGAGTCTTACTTTGTCCTTTCAGGCTATGTGAGTTTCCTATAGACAGCATTTGTATGTGTTATGCTTTTCTATCCAATCAGCCAGCCTCTGCTGGAGAATTCAAGCTCTTAACATTAATTGAGAGAATTGATAAGTGTGTTGAAGTTCTATTCATCTTATTTTATGAAAGTCCATTGTTTAATTTTATCTTTTGCATCATTGTGGAAGCTAGGTTTTATACTGTAGTTTCTGGGTGATTATTTTGCTGGCGATCCATTGTGATGGTCAGTGTGTGGAATAGGTTTAAGTATTTCTTGTAGAGCTGATCTTGTTGTGGCATGTAGAATAGGTTTAAATATTTCTTGTAGAGCTGGTCTTGTTGTGGCAAACTTCCTCTATATCATATCCTACCAATATGTTTACATATAAGTAAAAGATTTGATTTCTCCATTAATTCTAAAAGTTAGCTTAGCAGGATATAGAATCTTTGGCTGAAAATTGTTTTGTGCAAGTAAACTAAACATAGATGACCATTTTCTTCCAGCTTGAAAATAACTCTATAAGTCAATAGCACTTACTAATTGACTGCAGAATTTTCTCTTTCATCTTGACTTTGCACAGATTCATGGCAATGTGTCTTACAAAAGCTTTGTTTGAGGTGAGATTATCTGGGACTCGATATCCTTCTGAAAGGAAGGTGATAGTTGGGAAATTTTCATTTATGACATTCTCTAGTGGGGTTTCTATTCCTCTGGGACATTCTTCTTCTCCTTCCAGGATACCGATAATTCATATGTTTAAATGTTTCATGAAGTCCCGTAATTCTCTCAGTGAATGTTCTGCTTTCCTCTCTTTTTTTCTGCCTCTTTAACTGCCTGTGTTAGCTTAAGAGTTTATCCTTTAGCTCTGAAATTCTTTCTTCTCTAAAGTCTAATCTGTTATTGATACCTTCTACTGTATCTTTAAGTTCCCTGATTGCTTCAATTCCTTAGCCACCACCATATCCCTTCTATATTTTTCATAACTTTCATCCCTTCTTTGTTTCCGTTTTTTGGATTTCCTTTTGATTGTTTTCCAGGTTCTCAGTAATTTCCTTAATTTTTTTCATCCATATTTTACATTCTCCCTCTGTCATTTCTAACATTTCTTTATAAATGGAATTCTCTGCAGTAGCTACCTCATGATCACTGGGGAGGGGGTTCTCTTTTCTAGTTTTTCATGTTCCAGGATTTTTCTGTTGGTTCTTCCTCATCAGTGTTTTCCTTGGGTCTGTTTTCTTAATCTACTTTTCCCTTTCACTTCCCCTTCTGTTTAAGATACTTTGTCTCTGTCCTTAGGTGTTGAAGTGTCATTTTATTATAGGACCAAAAGAGAAGAGTGAAGAGCAAGAGAGGGGAAAAGATAGACAAACAAAAAAGAAAAAGGAAACAGGTTATCAGTGAGCAATAATATTTTGAGAGGAATCTTTCTTTTGAGCAGTAGATCTCAACAGTGAGCTAAAAATATTCAATAAGCCATGCTATAAACAGATGTGTTATTTATCCAGACTTCACTGTTTCACTCGTTGAACCAAAGAAGAGTATATTTACCATAATTTCAAAGGACCTTAGGATTTTCAAAATGGTAAATGATAATTGACTTCAACTTACCAGCTGCATTAACCTCTAACACAGTGGGTTAACCTGTGGGTTGTGACCTCTTTGTAACAATGAAAATACATCCTGCATATCAGATATTTACATTATGATTCATAACAGTAGCAAAATTACAGTCATGAAATAGCAATGAAAATAATTTCGTGGTTGGGAGTCCGCACAACATGAGGAACTGTGTTAAAGGGTCATGGCATTAGGAAGGTTGAGAACTCTCACTGCTCTAACAAGAGGAGCACTCTGTCCTTTAAATCTTTAAAGCTGACTTTTGACTTCTTTCTACCTGTGAAAGTCCTGGTAACAACTTTTCCCAATATAAAGCTGTTTTGTCTACATTGAAAATCATGGTTTAGTGAGGCCAATTCCATCAATAGTCTTAGCTAGAACTCCTGGATAAATTCAATTGTTGCATGTCTACAATAGTACTTACTTTTCAATTTTATGTTATGGAAATGGCTTATATCCTTAAATCTCAGGAACCAATCTTTACTAGCTTCAGACTTTCTTCTGCAGATTCCTCACCTCTCTTAGCCTTCAAAGAATTGAAGAGAGTCAGAGTCTGACTCTGGATTAGGCTTTAGCTTAAGGGAATGTTGTAGCTGGTTGGATCTGGTATCCAAACCATTGAAACTTTCTCCATGAAAACAATAAACTGTTTTACTTAACATCTGTGTGTTGATTGGAGTATTACTTTTAATTTCCTTCAAGAATTTTTCTTTTATATTCACAAATTGGCTAACTCTTTATTGTAAGAGGCAGAACTTTTGACCCATCTTGGCTTTTGATGTGACTTCTTCACTAAGTTTAATTATTCCAGCTTTTAATTTAAAGTGAGGGATATTCAACTCTGCCTTTCTCTTGACCACTTTGAGGCTATTGTTTTGTTATTAATTGGCTAATTTTAATCTTACTATATCTCAAGGAATAGAGAAGCCTGGAGAGAGGGAGGAAGGTTGTGGAACAGGCACTGCACTCAATGAAGCAGGTAGAACACACACAACATTAAGTTCTTCATCTTGTGAGAGTAGTTTGTGACTGTCTAAAATAATTACAATTGTAACATCAATGTTTACTGATCAATAATGCCCATCACAGATACACTTAACATGAAAAAGTTTTAAATACAAAGATAATTATCAAGAAATGACATGGATATGCAAAGTGTGAGCACACCCTTGAAAAGATGGCACTGATAGACTTGCTTGATGCAGGGTGCCCCAAACCTTCAGCCTGTAAAATATGGAATATCTGCCAAGTTAAGAACAATGATACAAGGTATGCTTGCAATTATGTCAGTTAAATAAACTAAAATAGCAAGAATTCACTCACCTGCTTAATGCTGATTTCCCGTTTCAAGTCTAATTATACTTGTTTAGGGGACAAGTTTGATGTGCCACTCATTGGGGTGAGTTCCCTTTTCAAACTGACCACACTGTCCTAATTCATCACACAAGAAATACCCTAGTTTATTCTGATGGAGTGCTTGTGACTTTTTGACAGTGCTCATATGGGGGGGAAATGGAGAGAACCTCTGAAGTAAGATGAGAGTCTTAAATTTTCTTTATGAATTAAAAGATAGAAATTGTATTTTATAATGAAGTAAAGCTTAAGGATTACTTAAAATTGTTTCTTTGAGGTATAAGGCATACCTAATATTTTAGCAACTCAAGCAATTAAATGATTTTTAAATCATTTTGCATATCATGAGGTAATACTCTTAAATTAAGATTCTGATTATTACACAGAATTTTTTTTAAATAAATAAATTAATAAGTGCATAAATTGAAAGGAGCTCAAATACCAACAGAGATCATTTGTTTTTCTCTGTAATGCTTGAATTTGTAAACTTCTGGATGCAAACTTATTATCTAACACACTACTTCAAATTCTGTGCAACATTAATATTATACTAATGTGTATAGAAATTCAAAAACAATAAAATTTGCTTCTGTGTGTTAATAAGAAGAGGAAGAAATAAGAGAGAAAGAGAGGATGCTAAGAAAGAGATATTCCCATTTTATGTCAATCAAGGGAATATCAAATACTGACTCTAATTCTCATTACTAAGTAAAATACCAGAAGAATTTACTTTTCGCTCTTTAAAAAAAAAAAATCATGTTTTCATGTATGTAATCACATTTGTGAATATATTAGGAGGACGGAGTTGCTAGTATGTCTCCAAGTGTGTTCCATTATATTCCTGCTGCAATTTTCTGAACACTAATTTACAGCTGCATTTCAAGCTTACTCTAGCTGCATCGAAGTAAATACTGTATATATTTCAGGAATTCTGTACAAAATTATATATTTGATAGCAGACTGACTGCTAACTCAGTAAACATCGCATAGCTACATTGTATTCATGGTGGTAACCCATGATTTTTACACAGCAGGCACCTGGAGGTGGGGAATTTGTATACATTAATATTTTGAAGTCGAATCTTTGAACTCCCTGTCAATCATACCACATACTAATTGAAGACAATCCATGTGTAGGGGGAGAAAGGCCCATTTTAGAGATGAACTAACTGAGGTAATGATAACAGAAAATGATTTTTGGAGATAACATCAAATCCAGAACATGGAGAGAAAAAGAAGGTAGATCACCACTTATTGATTCAAGTAGCTTCCACTCAGGCCCCCCAGCTGGTGTCAAAGGCATGGTGTGTCCTAGAGCAAATGACTGCTAACTAGAGGGCATCATCTGAGACTGCAGAAGGCAAGGCAGCCATTCCACCTCTTAGCATCTTATCCTTCACCTTTTATGCCAGGATGCTCATTGCTTCCCACTCAATTTTCTCTGCTCCAGGCAAAGGCTAAAGAAAAAAGTCAGTGCATTTAAGGCATCACAGTTCACAGGTCTCTAACGCACCCGGGGCATCTATATACACCGATGGAGAGTGTTTTCAGTTCAATCACTCTGAGAGCCCAGATCATAGCGGATCAGGAGGACCTGCAGTATGGGCAACACAATTTGTTTTGTTTTTATTTTTCTTTTATCAACAGGAAGCTCAGTTAACAATCACACCAAACATTGATTTCACTGGCCTGTTTGTAGGCTCTACAGGGGTCTTTTTAGCTGTGCAACTCAGACATATGCTGAACAGCCTTTGATTTGGTTTTTTCTTACAAGTTTGTTTGACAGTATGAGCCAATACTCTGGCTTCTCATCAGGTCCGAGAAATCTTTCACCTGTTACAGGATAGGCCATTGCCAGCATGTGTTTCTTTAGTCACTGTATAAAATCTGTATCATCACTTTTATTTAAAAAGCCCCTGTCCCCACCGTCACTTTTCTCTTTCTCTGTCCATCCTGGGCATTTCCTGATTCTTCCCCAGCCCGATCTGAGAAGTTCAGGGTTTCTTGAGCAGAGCTTGTAAAAAGCGTCATATCATAAACAATTCTCCTGGAGACTCTCCTGGTTCTGGGGCCTGCTGTGGAACTCTCATTATCGTGAGGGGAGTTCTGCATACACTATGAGCAGAGAAAAGATCCTTTCATGTAAACTTTTCAACAGAAGTCTCTGAAACAACTTTTCAAAACCCATGTCTCATTTATTTTCCTCCTTTTTCCTCCTGGTTTGATGTCAGTCATCAGTCGAGCAGGAGACAACTCATTTCATTTCTGTGACACACTATGATGGACTTGTGTTGCAACCCTGACTTATTTAGAGAACTTCAATTTCTCAAGCTGAAAGCGTAAACGTCCCATGGTTGGAGGAGCTATTGATCCGATGTAGATGGACGGCTCACGAGGAACTGATACATTCCTTACAGCACTTTCTTTTCCCTTGCCTTTCTGGCCTCACCGTGGTCTTTCTCAGAGTCTGTGGTCATCTACAAACTTTGATGCTGGCAGTGTGTACATGTTCTATTTTAACACCATTTTGTTTTCACTGTAAGCTTTGTCTTCAGGTAGTATTGCTCTATTTCCCTTTAGATGAATTTTCTATTGACTTATGAGTTAGTTATTCTTGGTCTTTTTTACAATTTGCTATAGAAAACCTAGGCACCCAGATGAAGTGATAGTTCCGATGTGCCTTCCTATGGATTTTAGAAGAATATACAATATTTCCGTCAAGTACAAGATGCTAACATGACCATAAAATTAAGAATTTAATCCATGATTTAAGGCAGTAATTTAAAATATGAAAATAACCCAATATGGGTATTAAGTAGTATGATTTTCTTTTAAACTTGATATACAAAACTCCTGGTAGAAATAATAAGTTTTTCATGCCTTCTTTGATGGAGAAAGGTATCTACAACCTGACTGGAAGGAATTCTAGAGAGTTGAATTATTCTAGCCTAAAATCCCATTCTCTAATTAAGAAATGCACTGGTTTAAAGGTGGAGAATAGTATCATCATTTGATTTCAACCCACTCAGGATGCCAAAAGAGAATGTAAGTATTTTATTTGGTAGACTTCATTGAAATATATCCTTTTTATTTTACTTTTCTTTCTAATGTTTATCACAATGATATATAAGTTCTAAACCCTGTGAGAAGCACATTAGATGCATTTGGTAACCCATTCTTCACAGGCCCTGGACCAAGTACATACATTTTACAGGAAAGGATACAAAAATATCGTATCTTGTTCAAGCTCCACAAGTAATGAGGATAAAGTAACCCTTGGAAAAAGTCATCTGATTTTGAAATGCACACGGTTTTATAAGGAAACAGAATTCATCTCAGAAAGAAGATTTCAACAAAGGAAGTTGCATTTAAAGGACAATTTAAAGGAACCATAAAGATAGGCAGGTACTCAGAAATTATCAAGAAAGCAAGCCATTAGCCTCACTAAGGTTGGTTGAACAAAGAGAGCAAAGAACATAGTTCCTGGAGCACAGTAGGAGCTGCAGCCAGGTGAAGAAACATCCCCAGAGGTCTACACCAGACACAGAGGCATGGCCTCTCTCTTTTTCCACCCTCCAATCTCCTGCCAGTGTTTTCTGTTGGCTGCACCCTACTAGAAGTCATCCTGGGTGATAAAATCCCCAGTGGTCAATATTTCAGATCTTGAAGCCGAGCAAATAAGGACAGAAAATAAATGGGGGCAGGAGGCACAAGCCACAAACAAGCACACATGCGAACCAATGGGCTGTGTGCATAGCAAGAAAATCCCAGCTTTCCAGTGGAAGCTCGGCCTTTACCTGGCATGGCCCATTTCTAGGAGATAATTCACCTTCAAAGAAAAGGCAGTGTTCACATAAAATATTTGGCAAATCATATTGGACATAAAACAAAATGTTTTCATAAGCCTTCCTCTTAGTTTTGCAGTTATTTTTTATTTCTTCCTGTAAATGAACTGAAGGTACATTATATGACGTATTTTCTTCTAATAGTGTTTAAATTCAAATATTCCTCAAAACCATAGTTTTGTTATGTGTAAAAATATTCCTAAAAAGTATAAATTATTTTCAAATATATCCCTAGAATTATTAATCCTAATTCACCTATTAAAATGTGTATGTAGAAATTCTTTTGTAATTTATCTTTTTCACAAATTAAGAATTTACAGCTTTTTCCCCAATGATTATCTCTTTAAAGGTTGTCATATTCTTAATTAAGTTACTGGCATCTCTAAAGTTACTGAGAAACAATAGTCAGATTAGGCACACACGAAGAACAATCAGAGAATGACTTAACCCCCCATTTATATTCACACTCTAGCCTTCCATTCTACTGTCATCCACGGGGATGCTTCACCCAGCCTACATGGCAGCCAGCATAAGCCCAGCCTGCCCAGTGCCCATGAGATGTGCATCCTCTATTTTTGTGCACCTCAATCACTCTGGCTTAAGTGAAAATTCTGCATAGTCAGAATTCTCTCCCTGTAAATAGTCTCCCTATACACTAGAACCTCCATAGTTGACCACCTCTCTACATTGACCACCTCAGGTTGACTTAATTTTCATAGACCAGACATGTACTACATGTACATATTGGTATAGTAGGCCTAGCACCTTATATTGACAACCTCTGTATGTTAAGCAGTTTGTTACAGTCCTTTGGGTGGTCAACTTACAGAGGTTCTACTGTAGTTAGTACTGCCTCCTCCCACTGCTGCCAGTGTTGGGGGAGGCAGTACTAAATAAAAAAGCAAATATGACTATACTGTTTATCCTCATCATTGGTTCCTCTGACCCTCAAATGCCCAGAGGATGAAAAATCTCAGCTTCTTAATTTAGCAAACAACTACTTTGCAGTCTGGTTCCCATTACCTTCTCTGGCCTCCATGCAGCATCATGTCCCGCACAGGTTACGCCCATCCAAACCAAGGCCACAGGCTATCTTTTCCCTCTTGTCTTTCTTCATGACGTACCTGGATATCTCTTCTTTCCCTTTTCCCATTGGCAAATGTTATTTATCCACTTCTCCACCCATCCACCCATCTTTCCATCTCCCTAGCTATCTGTCCATCTATTCACCTGTTAAGTCTCTCATTAATTTGTTTATTCATCCACTTTAATTATTAATCATTATTTTTATTTTTTGAGACAGAGTCTCACTATGTCACTGTTGGTAGAGTGTGGTGGCATCCAAGCTCATAGCGACCTCAAACTCTTGGGCTCAAGCAAATCTCTTGCCTCAGGCTCCCAAGTAGCTGGGACTATAGGTGCCTGCCACAATGTCTGGTTATTTTTTTGTTGCAGTTGTCATTGTTGTTTAGCTGGCCCGAATTGGGTTTGAATCTGCCATCCTCAATGCATGTGACCAGCACCATAATCACTGTGCTATGGGCGCTGAGCCATTAATGATTATTTTTGATCAGGTGATCTTCTATGACCTGGACATCCAGAGGCGAGAAGAGCCGGACAGCCTTGGCCAACATGAGATTCAGTCAAATTGATGGTGTTATATTTTATTGCTTTGGCTGCAGGAGGCAACGTGGAGTAGGGTAGGAGTGGAAGCAGGACAATCAGTGAAGGGGTTTCCCTAGTCCAGTGAGAGAAGACAATGGCTTGAACTCTGACAAGGATAATAGAAAATGAGAAAAGAGTGGAGTTATGAGGTAATTGGGAAAAAATAGATCAGATAAGAGGAAGCAGATGGAGTCAAGGCAAACTTTAGGGCTTCTGAGTCGTGCAACCAGCAGATCCACTCACTGAAGCAAATATTCATTATCAGCTCCAACGTAAGTGTCATTTTCTACACACTTTCTCCTTGACTTTCATAGAACAAATTTAAACATCCCTTCCCTGTGCTGCCACAGTGATTTATCCACTATTACTAAGGAACTTTATGAACTTTGAGACTTGTGTTTTATTCTTTGTTTTACTTATTCTGAGCCTATAGAAGGTGCTCAGTAATAATTGAATTAATGAATAAATGAACTTCTTTTATAGTTCATATAAAGAAGCTACTGAAGTGAAGATATAGATATTAAAATATTGGATATGGAAGAAGTCTAAGCTATTCTTTGGGCCAAACCTGTTCTCTCAAAATAATGGATGCCCCATGATTATGAGTCATTTCCTCAGTTTTGATTATCTAGAAAATGTAGCACTGGACCAGAGCCCTTCTCTTCTCCCCTTTTATGAATGACTACTTTGCTCTGTAATTTGTCTATTCTGGTGTTTCCTCCTGATGGTAAAAACAACTATGTCCTCCATCTGACTTTGGGAGTTGCACTTTATAGATAATTGTTTAGAGTTCAGGTCAATGAATAGTTACAGAGAAATAAAGAAGGATAAAACAGGTATGCACTAAGAAACATAACAAGGAATTCATTGAATTAATGAATGGCACTGGGTATTTTATTAATTATGATTTAATATAATATGACAATCACAATTAGATTGTGATGCATGTTTGAAGTGGCTTTACAAATTACATTTTGAAAATATTAGTATTATCTGGCAACTTTATTGCATTCTAAATTGAATTTTCTCTGCTCTCTTCTTCCTTTTCTTTATCCCCCTCCCATTTAGCAGGTCTGGAATAAGATGTCTGAAGCACAGTGACACATAAAGGAAAAAGATTAGAAAGGTTACATACTTTCTCGTGTTTGAAGTAGCCTAGGTATTAGTCTATTTTGACTCCATGCATATGTTTGCAGATATAAAAATATGCATTTCTCAATAGTATGCCAAAGTATTTCTAAATTTTATGTATATATATATGATTTATATATGTTCATTTTGTTACTGTTTTATTACAAGGATAAATGCAAAGATATTACAAAGATACCAAATAATTTCCTGTTCATTTTGTTACTGTTTATGATATATATATATATATATATATATATGTAGACAGAGAGTGAGAACAAATATAATAACAATATCTTTAAGACTGGCTTAAGAGTACAGAATATTCAATTTTATTCTATGCAGTTCTAAACACACAGTTAGAGACACATACACATGTGTCACATAGTAAATATAACTGTGTGTTTAGAATATTCTAAATATTCTATGTGTATACACACACACACACACACACACACAAACATGTGTATGTGTCTCAGCAAATCAAAGGCTCAAGAAACATTATAGGGTAATTTTCTTATAGCATCAAAAAAGGAACCAAATTTTTCTTCCTGAAATCTAATATATTCAGAGGAAATACTGAGTACAGAAGGGAAGCCTCTTACTCCAAGAATACAGCCTTTTCATAAAGGGCCGTGTACGTACAAGCTCTGTCTTACAGCCTTTTCACAGGGAATTACAATGATAATAATGATCATGAATATAATAGTTAATATTTATAACATGTTCTTCCCATATCTGGCACATGGATCATTTTATTAAATTCACGCTTATGTATACATATGATTTTTATCTTGTTTAATATACAAGGTAATGAAAGCCTTAGAGAGAGATAAAGTTACTTACTCAAGTTGCACCATCAGTAATAGGTTGAACATAGATTTGAAAACCTCTCTACTCCCAGAATCTGACGCTTCTTCTAGACATTTCTCTATTAGTTATTCCTCACATTTCAACTCAATGATACCAAATACTTTCCTGTTCATTTTGTTACTGTTTTGTTGTATTACTTGAGGAAATGTAAGGGTTAACAATAATAATGTCACGACTGTCTTTAGCTTGTCTGTTCAGCATCCTATCCTTTATGAATCGCCCTTAAAGGCCTCAGTGAATATGATATCAAGTTTATGCATTTCTGCAGAGTTCCAGCCTTCTAGACATGGAGTGCAGCACACGCGAGACTGGTCAATGCCTCTTTCTTTCCAAAGAATTTGGGAGAGAAGACAAATGATGTATCTCCCATGCCTGAACAAGTATCGTGCAAAATGGGTCAGTGCCCTTCCTCTATCACCCAATAAAGCAGGGCGTGGAACACAGTAAGGAAAGGCTATGTTCCAGTTGTTACTGAATTCTAGGAGAATTCCAGTCAATTTCTATTTTGTTTTTGGAGACTTCTAGAGGTCCTCTGGTCCATCACCTTTCCACTTAAGTCACATCAAATTATGTATCTGCAACTTTTAACCCCAAAGAGAAACTTAGCTTGCGTACTCCTAACCTAGTCTTAAAAATTGTGACTCTTTCCTTTATGGAAAAAGGTCTTCATTTGAACATTATTAATTCCCCATCACTATGATTGAGTGCCTACTCTTTATGTGATAGTTTTAAAGAAATATTGAAAATATAAATTTCAAAAACCAGTTCTTGCCTCAAAGAAATGATAATATTATAGGAGACATCTCTGTCTCTCTCTCACTCCCTTTCCTATCTCTCTTTACATTTAAATAAAGAGAAGGGCTCTTTCCTACCTCTCTCTGCATTCCTTTTCTGCTCTCTGTTTCCCTCTCTTCCCCCTCGCTCTTCTCTTCCCCACTCTCTCCTTGTCTCTCTCCCCTCTTTTCTCTCCTCCTTGGTGCTGCTCTGCAGCCTCCCTCCCCCCCAACCAATAAAGACCCCAATAAAGACCTTTCGTACAAAAAAATAAAAATAAAAATAAAATAAATAAAGAGAAGGGCAATATTTTGTGAAACTTATTGTTTAATGAAGTGGAAGAACTCAGTCATAGCTCACACCAGGATTGGGCTGGAGTAGGGTTATAATTCTCTTATCTGACTAAAACCAGTTTTATTTGGGGTATATAGGGTCACTTTAATTACTGGTCTAGAAGATCATGCAACATGTTCACAGTTAGTGCTGGTCTTAGACAGGGCCACAAAGCTGGCAAAGTTCCAATGTCTCTCAACACCCATCATTACAATAACTTTTTTGCTCCTGACCCCAATCCTATGACTGCAAGGCCCTCCTGGTTTCTTTTGCATGTCAAAGTCCACTTAGTGTCTCCAGGAGGCCGCCATGTTCCTGACCATCTGTACTTCTTCCAGTAGCAAAAGATTCCAGGCCTGGGTCTTATTCACTTGGTATTTGAACTTTACTTGATGTAGGTTAGCTAAGAAGACAAACCAACACATGGGCATGTGTCTATGAAAAATAGTTAACCTGCATGGTTTTGATAAGCTATAAATCAGAAAAGCAAATGATGTTAGGGATTTGGATTCACAGATAGGCTATTTGTTCAGACAGTTTTGAGCATATGAGAACCATGAGCTTTCTCAATCATAGCTGAAGATATACATTTATATATTGAAACCTGTTTCAGAAAATAGTTATTTATATATTTATGGGATCATATAAAATCTATGCAATCTATACTGTTAATAATTAGATCTCTTTAGAGACTTGCATTTCTGATAATACCTGAGACAAACATTTACTTCAAACCTGGAATAAATTATAGGGTTAAAATGTTCAAAAGAACCTTTCTTTTCTTTTTTTTTTAAGCTGAAAACTGTAACTTTTTTTGGTACACTTAGCTATGCAAGAGATCGAGAACACAAAGAAAATAGTAGCTCCAAATTCCACTTAATGAAAAGAAGAAAGCTTGAGAGAAATATTCCAATGAGAATTTCCTTTTAAAAGGATAGTTTGATTAGAAATATAAAAAATTTATGGTGCTAGGAGAGGAATAACGATGTATTGAATATAAAGACCAGATATAAAGCTTACACGTAGGCCACTTGGCTAAGAGACTAAACTTGACAACATACTATTATATATCCAAATTGTACTAATTAAAGTTTTATTTTTAAAAAAGTTTATGAAATTCTTCAGAGAACATAAATAAATTTGATAAAGTCATAAAGTCAGAAGACTTCAACTCTTTAGCCTCTTTTCCCCAAAGTCTATCCATGAAGTTTTAGCTCCAATCTCTTCATCTAGAGACAGGAAGGCTTTTGACACAACAAGTAACCCATTTTGACTTCAAAATTGCATTTCTAGAATTGACCTCTCTAAATTCGACTACATCAAGTACTACTTTTCAATTGCCTTATGATACTACTTTTCAATTGCTTTATGATAATTCATGTATGAAATGACATTCAATTCTTAAATATAATTCTTAGTCAACCATAATTGTTTACTAATTTGCATGTAGCTCGCCCAATGTGCAAGATGATGATACTTACTATTATGCTGCATTTTTTTTCCTGGAAAACAATTAAACAATATGTAACAGTTTTTAAATGGGCATTCCATCTCTATCACCTTAATCATTAGGTTGAGGACGACACAAGCCAAATGTGAGCACCTGTTGGTATTTTACCTTCCCCTTAACAGGTTTACTATCTTATTTCATTTTTCTTATGGGTAGTATTTTAATTTACAAATGGGCTTGACTTTATCATTTCATTTGCATTTTAATTTGTATTCATTTTTTAAGTGGGAAGCAAATCAACAACTTCAAGTTCCATTGATATGATTGACAATATAGCAATATCCTGTTTTTATGTAGTGCCCATCTGTTTTCAGACTGTTAAGAATCAAATTAATTGAATCTTCATAGGATTCCTTAAATGTTTGTAAGGGGCAAGTTGTCTTTTGGTTTTATTTAGAGAACTGTTGGTTTCAGTCTTGGTTTTTTTTTGCTGTTGTTTGTTTGCTTTTTTGGTTTTGTTTTGGTCAAGGTTAAAGAGGAATGGAGTAAGACAGGGATAAAGAGATGTTGGTCAGTCACTGCATCGGCAGTGCAGACGGCTGACGGCTGTGGGTGAGGCAGAAACTCACTACTCCCTTAGAAAGTTAGAGAGAACACACACTACTTAAGAGAGAATGAACATCAAGTAACTTTTTTTTGTGAAAAATCAAGAAATGTTAACTCAATTTGAGAAGAGAAATGTAGAGAATATTCACTTTTATTTACTTACTAACATATTATCCTATTTTCTGTGTTTCTCTAACTGTCTAAAAAGGCGAGATCACTGCCCACTTAGCTTATCTGATACCAGGTAGATTTTCTCTAACAAAACTGGTTTCACTAATACTCATGGAACAAGAAGTAATCATCGTTATTTCCTTATTTATTATCTTTAACTTTGAAACAATTGGTATTTAAAAAGAGAAGATATAGATTGACTACACCAATGTCTTTGTCCAGGTTATGATAGAGCATGCTTTTACAAGCTATTATCGTTGGGGCAACTTAGCAAAGCATACATGAGATCTCTCAGTATGATTACTTATGATATGTGAATCTATAATTATCTCAAAATAAAATCTTTAATTTTTGAAAATAAAGTATTATGTAAACAAACATAGATTTCATTTTTCCTGCTTATTTCTATAAATCTAAAACTGTTCTAAAAGTTTATTTAAAGAGAAAGAAGAATTGTCATATTATCCAAATTCAGTAATATGTTTCATGAACAAGTTTCACTTACAAATTGAAATATTACACCCCATGGATTACACTGTTCCACTGTCTTAAATAACTAAACAAATTTTATTATAAGTGCTACACATATAATAACAGAATTAAAGTACCAAGTTCTATTTCACTGTCTTTTATATCCACTGTTCAAGTGCAGGAATATGAAATAGCACTGGGGTTAGAGACAGAAACTTCACAGTAAGAAAGCTTCAATAATTCCAAACCTCAATAATCTTACTGTTGGCTCTCCTTTTTTGAGTCATGAACCAACTGTGATCAAGAGTTCTCAGTATTACCATCTTTGTAGAATATTGTTTATTAGAGAAAAAAACAAATAAGAAAATAAATAAATGTACAACCATGCAAAATTCTTAATGGTAGCCACAACACTTATAAATTATGCCAAAACTATTTTTAGAGGGTGAGATATTTTATCACTCATGTATTTTAGTATTGCTGGTGCTTGATTATCAAAAGCAAACCAACTGGCAGTTGGTTTATTTCTGATTCTCAACTCTTGTACGATTTCCCTTCCTTTCCTGCACCTAGAGCTTATTGCACTTACCATTCCTCCCTTGTATGTTCTTGAGTCAGCCACAGGTTTAGAGGCTGGAGATACAGCATACAGCAGGGTTCTTTCCTCATGGTGCTTGATTTAAGTTAGAGACTTAGAACAAATAGACAAATAGTCAAATTTTAGTCTATTGATAATGCCTGGTAGAATGTGCTTCAGTAAAAATCCAAAAAGCCCTACCAGGTTCTCTGTGCTACAAAAATCCAAGCAGTCCTACCAGGTGCTCTGATCTTTGTAGATGATGACACATGATGCCGTGATTTTTCTTTTCCTCAGGAGGGGCTATCCTAGTGCATCATTTGGTCATAAGGTTCTTAAAAACTTCCTTGAACCATCAGGTTCCAAAATCTTCCAAGGGTATATCTCCTGCTCTCTTGAGTGACTGTGTCTTGTCAAGTCACCCAAACTGTCCACTAGTCAACATTTGCTTGCCTTGTACAATCAATGTAATAGATCAGTGTGATATTCCTGGATGACCAAGGTGGGCAGATTTCTTCAGACTGTGCAATGCCAGTGGGAAGAGAACTAATCCATGCATGAGGTAAAACTGTAAATGAATATCCATCCCATTCGTATCCATTCCATACTAATGGCAATTGTGTCTGATCCTCCCTTTTGACTGGGATCCAAAAGAATGTGTCCACCAGGTTAGGTACCTGAAGATCTATTAATCTGCTGGAGCAATAATTCCACATCCTGATTAGGAGATGAAAGGAGCTCCTACTGAAGCTTGAGGTCATTCGTACTTATTCTCTAGTTTATACAGGGGCAAGAACAGGAACTAAGTGGAAATATGATAAGATCACCACCTCTGCATCCTTTGGTTTTCAGTAGTGGTTCTGATTTCTGCCATCCCACCAGACTATAGATGTAATATTGGTTTTGAATTACTATCTTAGCCAGGAGTGCAACAGAGTTTCAGAGGTTTCCACTTAGCCTTTCTTAGAGGAGAGATCCAATATAGAATTTTTTTCTGATTGCCAATTCATCAATTCTAATTTTACTGGTGTAAAGACCACTGGAGCTCTGTGCCAGCTGAACTTTAGCTGGGACTCTGTTTATTACTTAGCTTCCATGAGCCTCCACTCTAACAGGGGAAGTCATGGCAACACTTTGTTTGTTAACTTGGACCCTGTGTCTAGTAGTTCTCCTAATGCCTGGGTGTTCACTTTCCCCAGTATTCGGTCACCAGAATAAAAATGTATCACAGTGATATTTGGTATTTAGGCCACTGAGGAAAAGAGATGAAAGAAAGAATCATAACGTATGATCTAATCAAACATGTGATTAGATGTTGTAGGTTTACCACTTTAGTCAGTGGGTTCTGAATCTGATAACTGGCTGAGATTCAGAATCTGAGGAACAGATCATGGCTTTTTATTGGGTTGACCACACTCTTTCACTTGTTTTGTTCTAGACACTAAGCATCAACTTACTGGGCACTCTCCTGGCAATTTTAGCCATAAGGACGCTGTGTTCTGCTAACCAATTCCAAAACTCGCTATAAGCCTTGGCCAGAACCCTATCTTATCAATTGTCATGGTATTTATTCCCCCTGACTCCCAAAAGTTACGGACCTCACCCCCATCTCTTTCACTATAACACTCCATTACACCTACAGATACTAATAAATGACCTGTGACTGCCTCTCTGATATCAGCAATCCTGGCTTGCAGACCGGAACCAGTAATGGAATTCCAGTGGCCCTCTCACCAGCCGTCATTAACAGTCTGTCGTCCTAAGGAATGTGATCTTCGGAGGTGTTTTCTGGCCTCACATAATATTTTCATGTCAGCATGCCCACTTCATTCAGCCTCTTTACTCCTTCCTCTACCATCTGCAAGGGCAGCTTAGGCATCTTTACTGTACTCATCTTTGGCCATCATTTTTTTCCAGACCTCTAAATATCACTCTACTATAAGCTCCCCCTCCTTTGGTTCTTCTGAGACAGTGCCCTTAAGTCTTTGAAGTCACAGTTTTTTAGTCTTATACACGTGTTGTGTTGCAGGTTCCTTAACCAAGCATCCCCCAAAACCAATTCTGGTGTTACCTCCTGGGCTCCGATGGTGCTAGCTAATTTCTGCTTAGTCAGGAGAGGAGATAGGGATTTCTCAGTGTAGAACCTGTAGCCTTTCAGGGGAAGGGCTTTGGAGTTTTTTTCCAGCATATAATAAATGCTATCTCTGACTAAGGAGATGGAGACAATTTTTGCAAATTGTGAAGCTTCTGATAGGTCTTGGAAGCCAACATCATTATCAGGATCCCTGCATCTGCCCATCTGAATTTTCATGCCACTAGATTTTTCCAACTATAAACACAACTTTATCAAAATCTGTTTGCTTTGCTTGAGTACTTACACTTTTGGGGGCTCTGAATCTTTGTGTATTACCTCTTCTATATCTGTTCATCTACTTAGTCTTTAACCATTTGTTAATAGCCTTCAGTTTCTCATTATCCTTCAGGGCATCAAATAAAACAGTAGAAAGCAGAAAATTATGCTGTCTTTATAACATAATTTTACTTGTTTTGTTCTAGATATTAAGCATCAACTTACTGGGTTTACAGCTTCTCTGATAACTTGCAAATTCCTGGGTCATCACACCTGCAAGAGCTTTCCACTCCATTGGGATATTTTTAGCCAGGTCACTTCTGGTTAAATCTTTAGCAGTTGGAATATTAGTGTGTGCTATACATACTGAAAATGAACAGCTTCCTTTTTGCCAAGTAATTGGTGGGTAAGCTTATTCCAGGGTCCCATTGTAATACTTCCAGCACTACTTGTATTAATTTGAGATTTCCTAGAAACAGACACAAAGATGGGATTAGAAACTGAAGATATTTACTGAGGGGAGTTGGGAGGAGGCTGTTTCCATTCGAAGAATGCTAAATGGAACTTAAGGGAACATGTTCCAGGATCCTTTGGCAGGGATGGATCATCAGTGGAGCTGATTGTTGAGGAAACTGAGAACAATAAATGAGAGGCTTTTTTCCCAAAGAAGGAATGCTGTTCCCTGACTTCCATGACAAGTAGAAACAATTTTAGGGAGAATAAGCAGAATTTGCAGGTGGCTACGCTACAATCTCGCAGCTGTGTGGTATACTGACCTAGTCTTTTATGAGAAACACAGGAGCCCTATCTCGGTATAATTTCTTAATAGATTGGTCAAATATATGCTTTGGTTTGTAGAAAAAGAAGGGACATATAAAAAACAGAGACAACACTTTTTGAAAAAGATTATTTAAAAATTGTATTATTTATGTGATGAATCACAACTCTTTGATTGCCTTAGTAGTAGTATGAAAGTTTAGTCTATTTTAAATTATTAATGGTAAGAAAGGGAGGCATGGTAAGGCCAATGGTTGTTGTCATGGTTTAATAGCATGATTCTGGAATTCTAGTCAAAGGAATAAGATAAGAAAAATATAAATACTGAAAATAAAATATCCTTTTTAATGTAAGTATCCACTAAATTCAAAGTGACCAGTAGAAATTACTTAAAGCTAAAATCAGTTTTGTATGTGCTCTGCATCTACAAAGATTCCTCAACATATTATTAAAAATCATAACAGAAATTTGAAGAGTTATATGGATATGTATATATTCCTGAAAGGAGAATGTCAATATTCCAACTATAGGCATTTTTCTAAAATAAATTTGTACATTCTATATAACTCAAATTTATATTCTAACATGGCCTTTTTATAGCTTGTCAAAATTATTTTGAAATTTATATGAAAAATAAACAAAAATAACATATTGAAAATTAAAATGGGGGAGAAACATTTAATGCCACACATTATAAAGTCACAATTACTTAAAAAGTATAGTTTTATTGTTAATGCAGACCTATAGGTCAATGAATGATAGCCAAAAATCAGTCTTTAGATGTATCCTTCATTTGTTTTGTTAGTAAAGATAGCTTTACCAGTAAAAGGGGAATATATAACATCGACAAATTGCACTATAATATACAATATTATAAATGTTATAGTAATCAGTAGATAAGTGCAGAATTCCTTGTAAAATTTCTGGGGTCAGAGGGTGAGTAAACAGTTAAATTGTGCAGGACCTTGTGGGAGGAGGACAGAATATTGGAATTTGCTTCAAGTATGATTGGTCCCCAGTGAGAATTTTTCAAGGGGAGTGACTCATGTGTTTCCATATGGTACAAAGAATTTTTCCAGCTGTCATAGAGAGAATAGAGATGCCTACATCTTCCTAGACAACAGATTGGGAGGAAGTGCACCAAAACATTTCTATGGCTATTTTTGAGTGGTGAGAAAGCCTTTTTTTTTTTTTTAATATTACTTTCTTGAATAGATTTTTTTTAACTGACTGGTATAAATGTTTTAAATAAAATAAATATTTTTGTTTAAAAATAAATTTTGTAAAATAATCTGGAGATAGAAAAAAATGATGACAGACACATGTTCCCATTTATAAGTCTAATAAAATTTGGTGTTTCATCAAAGTTTATAATTCATTTAAGCCAACTGAAAAAAGTTAAAAGCCACCTTCCCTATCCATGCTTTTTTTCCTGAGAAGTCAAACTCCAAACTTAGATCTGAATTTAGAGTTTTTTCATCTGAATATAATGAAAAAGGATAATTTGAATATAAGAATAGCAAAAAAAAATCCAATTTGCTTGTATCAGCAATTTAATGGTAGCTAAATAGATTTTTTTATTGTTCTGTTTGTTTGTTTTTAAGAGACAGAGTCTCACTTTGTCACCCTCACTAGAGTGCTGTGGCATCACAGCTCACTGCAACCTCCAGCTCTTGGGCTTAGGCAATTCTCTTGCCTCAGCTTCCGGAGTAGCTGGGACTACATATGTCTGCCACAATGCCCAGCTATTTTTTTATTGCAGTTTGGCTGATGTGGGTTTGAACCCGCCACCCTCTGTATATGGGGCCAGCGCCCTACTCATGGAGCCACAGGCTCCTCCCTGGTAGCTATATAGTTTTATTTTAAATATTTTGAAATGTATTAGTAATGCAGAGCTTTATTAGAACTAGAGAGTGCAGAATTGACTTATTCTATGGACGTTCAAAAATTCCAAACACTAATTCAGATAATAAAAGTAGAAATAAAGCAAAATCCTTTCCCCAAGCACAATGTTATGGCCCTTTTATTTTATTGCTAATGTCTTATGGAGACTCATGAAGACTGTAATAGACACAACATTTTGAGGTAATATTATTAAATATTTAATCTAATGACATCTTTGATATTTCTAATGAGACACTGTCTAGGGTTTAGCATTGGAACATCAATAGCAATGATTACAACATACACGGTAAATATGTGTAAGTCACTATCTTAAAAAGATCATGTCAGTAAAAATGAACCACAAGTGTCTCAACGTTAATGACAACTGAGTTTTTTTTTTTTTTCCCTTATCCTGACAGATAATGACAGTGTCAGTTGTATCACTTGTAACTCTAAAAGATAATGGCTAGGTAATTACTTGTTTTTCAGCACGCCCATGTCATTACAAATTAGTGAAGTCCACCTCAAATTGTCAGCATCCACTTTCATTGATCTCTTAGTCAGTTTCTAAAAGCAGGAAGTTGCAGGGATGTGCAGTTAACGCTGGCGGCTGCAAATAGACTGCCTACAGGTCTGTTTTTGTAAAGAAAATTTTCAATTAGTGAAAGCCATAGGCATCAGCTTTCAAAAACAGGAAAAAGAACTTCCCTGAAATCTTTGATCTTTTCTGCTACATCATGTTTTTCATGAGAGAGAGTTACAGTGCTCCTGCTTAAAAAGCTTCTAAAAAATAATTTCATTTTCCAGCTAGTAAGATTAAAGACTTAAAAACTTTTTTTCAAATAATGGTGCAAAAACAAAACGTTAAATTTATGCCATGTTTCTAAGAGATTCATTAGATTAAAATTAGCTGAGAAGTAATAAAATAAATGAAATGACTTATTTCATTCGCTTTTTAAAATTGATAATATCAGTATTTCATAGGTTGGTCTTGCGTGATTATTCCTTCCTGACCTTTCTCTGTTTTGTCACCACTTTATGAAACTACTGGTGCTTTTGAGATTTCCTGGATTCGTGAAATTTCCTTCCAAAAATATTGTTTTTATATCTGTTCTCTTCCTGATGAGAGATAACTTTGTGACAGCAGAGATGGGAGATTCTGGATCTCTTCCCTGTCTCCATCACTCATGCATTCCTGTATACTCTTAGGTTTTATTTTCCCACTCCTCCACTAAGTAAAATAAAGTTGCTTCATGTCAAATATAAATGCAGTAGGATTTAGGCACTTACAGGACCTTAACACTTAGATATTAGCTTGCCAAGAGAGAAAAGGAATCTTGGGTGAACTGTAGCCCCAGCAAAGTTCAACAGAATATGGATACAGCCTGAAAATGTGCAGAGATTTCTTAGGGCACTTTGAGTTGTTAAGTTTCTAACGCAGAGCTTTGCACAGAAGAAGCACTCCCTATAGGTGGTTACATTAGATTGTATCAAAGGATTTTATAATCTCTCTATTAAGAATAAATATTGCCTTATTAAAAGTAAAAAGCAGCTGGTGTCTTTATCCATTACAGGGTTTTAAAAATAAGTTCCATTCTCCTGGTGTGCAAACAAGTTTTATTTCTCAGTCTTAAATTCTTCTTATGGAGGAGAGTGGGGTGGGTAGCCCTGCAGAAATCACTATGTATAGAGGATCCTAGGAAAATAAGAAATGAATGCTTAGTAAATTCTGATTACTGGGACAATAGTTTTACTTTCCACAAGTGCAAGAAAATTTACCAATGTGAACAGTTAAATTTTAATAACAGGAAATTCTATTAGTAACATTTTTTATAGGTGATGGATAATAAAGAGAAAAGAGAACTTCAAAATTTGTGGGATTATGTAATGTAAGAGTAATTTTAATTACAATGATTTAGTTAACTACTTATAATTTATGCTGAACCCTGAAGAATAACAATTTTGTACTATTTAAATTTTAAATTAGCCTTGTTGTCCTACTTGATTTAAACACTAAATCACCCATACAGGCTAAGTATTCCTTCTCTGCCTTTGTGTAATGTGATCCATTCATACATTATTAGCAATTATAAAAAATATTGGTACATAAAATTTCTATAGAAGGATAATAAGAAAAATAGTCTATATAATTTTTAGGAACAAAATTACAATGCTCTGCCATTTCTATTCTTTGTCTATTCTCTATTTTCACCTATTTAAATAAAAAAATCTGAATAACTATTGTTTTGGCACAAAAAAATGAAAAAGAAAATTTTCTTGAAATTAAATTTAGTAACAAATTGTCCTCAAAGGGGGATCTTTAGGCCTAGCCAACATTTTCCAATGTGTATTTTTCAGGTGACAGTTTGCTATACAGAATTCCACGAAAAGTCTTTCATGGTTAATTACATGAAGAGAATGTTGCTCCTAACATAGGTAAATATGTTTATGTTCCTATGTTAATCAGAATGTCTAAAACGGGGACATAGCTTTCAGCATTTCCCAACTTACTTAAAGGTAGCTGCTTTTTCTTTTGTATATTATGTCCAGGGATCCTATGGAACAACACTTGAGAAATAGTTTTTTTTAGGGAGGAATTGGTAAGGCACAAGTTAAAATGCAAGATTAAAATTATTTTTGTTTTCCAACATCCTTCTTATGCCTGAATTGATTGTTTAGTGTAATTTTTTTGTTTACCTTACAAACCCTTCAAGATGTTTTGTTCCATTGACCGCTTTAAGAGCAAAATAATAACAATAAAAACAATAATAATTAGATTAATTATGTGGGACCTTAATTCCTTGTCTTCCTTGTCCTCTCTGAATCTTTCCTTATCACAGCCAATTTTATTGGGTTTAACAATATTAATTTAATTCAAAATAATTTAATATGCATATCCTTAATTTTTATTTATTTTATAAAGACCTTTTCTTAAGAACTAAGGTTATGTTTCAGAAGATGAGCCTTTAATATATAGAAAATGTATACCAGTGGCATTAACGACATAGTGATATGATAGCTTGCCTTTACATGAGAAAACTGACTAAACGCCCAGCCTTTCCAGTTGGATTATTTTATGAGTTGATCATATGTTATAATCTTTATCCTATGTTTTCTAATATTAGCTAATTATTCACCTCAAGTATAGTAACATTTACTAGTTATTCATTTTATTTTAGGATTCAGCTTCTAGGTTTAATAATTACTCAGTTCATCTTGAAAATAGATTGTTTACTTACTCTGTTCACCTTTAAAATCTACGGCTATGAGTGAAGACATAAAAAATACATATTGTTGATAAACTATAAAAATGTTTCTGTAACAAACCACGCAAGTTCTCATGAAATACTTGCATCTTGAAAAGATTTTTGACAGAGTTCCACCTCAGCAGTTAATGGCAGAGTGCTTGGTGTGGGAGTCTTTGGAGAAGTGGAAAATTGGCTCTACAAATTAGAGCCCGAGAGCAAGAAACCAAAACCTACAGTCATAGACGGGTGACACTACATTGGCAGCAAAGGTGAATGTGTGGAGACTGACAGCCAGAAATAGATAGATTTAGATCATTTTAAGTTGAATAGATAAAAAATGAAAGTAATCGGGGCAGATATATTAGAGTTGCATCACACTAGCTGTCTGTTGGCATTCCTGCTACAGAACATTCCTTCATTTTCTGGTTACACCAATGACTGACAAAATGAACTAACTATAAGCCAAGACTTGGTGGGCTAGGCCTCAAGCCAGTAGCAATGTTTATTTTTTAAACCATGAAATGCATTTGGCCTTCTTCATTACCAAGGAAAAAAAGGAAGAAAACTGGATTGGCACAGAGTGGCTTCATTTAGAAAATACAGGTTGTCGTTCTGCCAAAACCTTGCCCTATTTGACTTGGGGCCTTGGTGAGGGAGAAGTTCTTAAAGTGTCATCTTTTGTGGTATGGATACTAGTTTGTGTGTGCCATGCAAAACTACACTCCCAAGGGTATAGTGCCCAATACACTTCCAGTGAAATCAGATGATGGGATGGGGTGCTTCTTTTTCCAGAATGGATAAGGTCCACTGTAATTACCTTTTTGTTTAACGTATGAAGACTGGATTCTAAACTACTAGGGACATAATATACCTTGACCAAGACAGTTCCCAAATATAGATTCACCCAACTTAGCAGGACTGTGGCAAAACCTAACTGCGTTTAGAACATGTTTCTCCAAAACAATTGCCCCATGTATGCTGGAAGTCATCTTCTTTGAAGCTACTCTCAATTCTTGGTTAAACGTTCATTATTGTAGTGGGTCTGCATACATATAAAATGTTGAGCAGTCCAGAAATAATGAAAGCATGATATTTTCTCTCTTGAGAAATTTTTCAAAGCTAATGACGATATTCTTTATAAAATCTTTTACTTCATTTACTTCTAGCACTTCCAAAGTTCATAATTTTTAACAAGACACAAAGATTGTAGTCTCTGAAAAAGTGAACTAAAACCTAAAACATTTTCATAAATTAGAAAATGCATTTTTTTTTGTTTTTGTTTTGTTTTTGTTTTCTGAGACAGAGTCTCACTATGTTGCCCTGGGTAGAGTGCTGTGGTAACCTAAAATCTTGGGCTTAACCAATTCTTCTGCCTCAGCCTCCCAAGTAACTGGGACTACAGGCGCCCATCACCATGCCTGGCCATTTTTTGGTTGTAGTTGTCATTGTTGTTTGGCAGGCCTGGGCTAGATTCAAACCCACCAGCTATGGCATATGTGGCTGGTGCACTAACCGCCGAGCTACAGGCACCTAGTCGTATTTGGGTCATAATATTATAGTCATTTCCATTCATGTTTGATTTATGTATATAATAGATATGTGACTAAATAATTTCTTGATAATTTCCAAAGCCAGGGAAGCTCTAAGCCCAGTAAAGGGGTAAGGGAAGACCCCTTTCTTTCTCTCACAATTCTTTGCTGATTAGCAGGCAGCTAAGATACTGGGAAGCTTTTCCATCTCCACAAACCCAAGACCTGTGGCCAGCACAGAATAATGGGAGAATCCATGTGATGTCAGACCTTGGACACTCTGTACAGGGTTCCCCTCCAAGGAGAGTGGCCTTTCCATTCAGTCTTATCACTCCCCACCCCTACCCCACCACTATAACCAGGAAAGTGTTTGAGACTCTCCCCAGCCGGTCCCTCCTGCAGTATCAAATTTCCATAGAAATTGGGGCCTATGCATCTCCCCTTGGGAACCTAGGGCCCCCCCATATGTAAGTTCCCTGACTCCCAGCACTTTGTGAAGACTCACCAGTGAGTCAGATATTAGTTTCTTTTATTAAACTAAAAAGCATCTGCATGGCTAAGAAAATAATCAACATAACAAATAGACACCCTAAAGAATGGCTAAGAGCAAGAGTTTACAAAGAACTCAAGCAGATCAGCAAAGAAAAAAACCAAATAAGTCTATTAAAAGCTGAGCAAGAGAAATGAAGAGAAGCTTCTCAAAAGAAGAATGATAAGTGGCCAATAAACATGTGAAAAAAATGCTCAACATCAACAATCATCAGAAAATGTCGAGTAAAACCATGATGAGATATCACCTGACCCCAGTATGAATGTCATTCATTAAAAAGTTCAAAACAGCAGATACTGTGTGATACAGAGAGAGAAAAGAATGCTTATATTAATATATAATTATTGCCTACCTAAAGGGCACTATGAATACTGTCTGAGGGATAGACACAACTTTACATAGGAATTGAATTAGTGCAACCTCTATGAAAAACAGTATAGAGATTCCTCAAACAAGTAAAAGTAGATCTATATCATTCAATCCACTAATCCCACTACTGGGCATTTACAAAGGAAAAAATACTTCTCATCAAAAAGATATCTACCGTACAATTCATAATTGCAAAAATGGAGAACCAACCCAAGTGCTCATCAACTCATGAATGGATAATAAAATATGGTATGTGTATACCATGAAGTCCTACTCAACCATAAAAAGATGAACTAATACCTTTTGTAACAAACTGGATGGAACAGAAGACCATTCTCCTACATAAAGTGTCTCAAGAATGGAAAAACCACCACATGTACTCACTATTAAACTGGAATTAACCGATAAGCACACTGGTGTGCAGAGGGAAGTAATACTCACTGTAATCCACTAGTTGAGAGGAGAATAGAGGGGAGGGGCAAAAACTTACTTAACAGAGACTGTGATTATTATTTGGGTGGTGGGCACACCTTTAGCTGGAAATCAAGCATTGCAAAAGTAATTCGTATAACCTAAAACATTTGTACTCCATTAATATTTTGAAATTTTAAAAAATACTTAAGAATTATTTCTTAAGTATAATATAAAAATATAGTGGATGGCTGTTATAAACCCACCTTATGATAAAGCTTTATGTATATCATTTATTCAAATTTTAACAATTACTGTGGAAAATGAGGAGCCTCATAGATACAAAAGGTGACAAAGGTTGAATAATTTTTCTAATTAGCTACAGAATCAAAATTTAAATTTAGAACTTGTTTATTATACAGTGTATATCTTCATTTGATGTACCATCTATTGGGTGCCTATAAAATATTAACAGAGAAATATGCTTCTGGCAGTCCCAGACCCTGGTGCTGACAGAAGGTTTTTTTAATTTGAGACAGAGTCTCACTATGTTGCCCTGGGTATAGTGCTGTGGCATCATAGCTCACAGCAACCTCAAACTCCTGGGCTTAAGCAATTTTCCCACCTCAGCTTTGCAGTCACTGGGACTACAGGTGCCCACCACAGTGCCTGGCTATTTTTGGTTGCAGTTGTCATTATTGTTTAGCTGGCCTGGGCTGTGTTTGAACCTGCCACCCTCTATATATGTGATGGGTGCAGTAACCACCATGCTATGGGTGGGTGCCATGCCAGAGAAGGCCATTGTTGATCCTAACTCATAGAGAATTTTCAAGCCAACATGGCCCGAGTGCCCAAATTTTTATCCAGAGCAGGGAGGTTTGTAACCTATGGCAATTTTACAATCTGAACACAGATCATTTTAAACTTGGTTGGACATTTTAGCCTGCAGCCAATGGTGAGTTGTTGGGAGGGAGACTGTCTAGGCAAGTCTATGAGAGCAAGGTAGGTCCCACTACCATCTTCTGGCTATGGGGCCAATGCTGCCACTCTTCCCCTCTGTAGGCTTTCTGACATGGCACAGACGGATCTGTTCTCAGAATTGTTGCCCCAGAATCCTGAGAATTAAACTCCAACCCCTTTGGAGGTCAGCACTTGCTCCTGCCAGGGAACCTAAATATGGCTTACCTTACCTGGTTCCTACTCTCTTCCCCCCCCATCCCACACATGCCTTGGAGGCAAAACATAGAACAAGGACCCTAAGGAGTTCCATGGCATTGTCCATTGCCTAGGGCATCTCAGCCCTTCTCCTACTTCTCTTGGTTAATGTAGCTTAAGCATAAATACCTCTGCCACCACTGCCAAATCTGTGTTTCTGATGTAAGTGGACAACCAGCACAGACAACAGCAGCATTTGCTTACACAGTTGCATAGCATTTGGGAGAGAGACAAGCTTTGTGAAAATCTCAGCTACAAACTTTGCCCACACCACCCAAGCAACTGAGGAAGCCTTGAGCCCATTCACCCACCAAATACTTTACTTCTACAACTGGCATTTGAGAAAGTCACCAACTTAAGTCTACTAAAAACCAAGGACATCTTAGAGTCTATGCTATTTACCTACTACATTTATCAGGGTTTGCACTTATATTCACCTTTGGTGGAACCAAAGTTGGGCCTGCCAAGTCAAGTTCAGCCCAACTAGTCTTAGCTTGTCTCCCTGTCCCCTCCCCAGGAACTGAGAGCAGAGCCCAAGCCATTAAAATTCCTATAGACCAGTTCATGGCCAAAGACAAAAGAAAACTTCTCTGCATAAACAAAAATCAAGCATAAACCCTACTACTACCATTGCAGCTGGGTCTTACTGGAAAGTGCCACCTACTGTTCCTGGAGATTTACCTGCACAAACCAGTTTATAATCTGACTAAGTACATAGTGTTTGGTAGCAATACCCCCACCACTCCAGCCCCACAGACGGTTGAGAGCCTATTCAAGTGCCCAGTTCATCATTAGTGCAACAAGCCTTGAATAAACTACCACACTAAAGCTATCTATAGTCAGAGAATTCATACAGAGCCTTGGCCATTGAAAGAATACAGAAGAAAAGTTAAACAACCCTACCCAACACGCATTATAGCCACATCTGAAAGGAGGGAAAAAAATCTCATTAAAATTAAATTCAAAAATAAGAAGTGACAAATTTTCAAATTAGGAAGAAAACAGTATAGTGATTCTTGCAGTATTGAAAACGAGGCACTGCAGCACCCCAAAAGGATCATGCTAGTTCTCTGGCAAGATTATAATCAAAATGAAAATTCTGAAATCCCAATTAAAGAATTCAAAATATTGATTTTAAGGAAACTAAAATCAATAGTTTTTTAAGGAAATATTTGCGTACACCCAGTCAGATGACAGTAATAAATGAATAATTAAAGGCTTTGAAGAACTATGGGACTACATAAAGCATCCAGCCTATGAATCATATATATTTTTGAGGGAGAAAAAAAAGTAAAATTTTGAAAAATCTATTTGAAGAAATAATTGAAAGAAAGACAGGAAGAAAGAAAGAAAACTTCTCCCGTCTTGCTAGAGATGTAGAAAGATATATGCAATAAACTCAGAGAACCCCATGAAAATACATTGGAGGAAGGATTTCACCAAGACATATAGTCATCAGACTGTCTAACATGAAGGAAAAAAGTTCTAAAATCAGTAAGAGAAAAACATCTAGTCACTTATGAAGGAAATCCCCTCAAACTATAGCTGTTATCCCACCCGAAACCTTACAAACCAGTAGAGATTAGGGTGCCATTTTCAGACTTTTTAAAGGAAAAATGTCAATTCCCAACTTTTTATCTTGTTGAATAATGAAAAAGAATATCTTTTTATTCTTGTTGAATCCTTTGGGAAAAAAGTATTTCCCAAACAAACACTCAAGAAACATTACCACCACACCATCCCTACAAGAAATGGTCAAGGGAGTTCTAGACAAGGAAACAAAAGGTCAGTACTCACCTATTGTAAAAACATACAAATTTATAAAACTGACAAGTCTTACAAAATGAGGTTATAAAGCAACTATATATCAATTAACATTAGAATAAAAAAATCACATATCCATAGTAACCTTCAATGTAAATGGATTAATCACTACACTTAAAAAATATAAATTGTTGAATGCGTTTTTTAAAAGATCAACTATATTCTACTTAGACTATAAACCTTATTGGTAAGCACACATAGACTAAAAGTAAAGGGTTGAAAAATGGTATTTCACACAAACAGAAAACAAAAGGGAGCAGAAATAGCTCCTTATGTCAGGAAAAAAGGGATTTTAAATCAACAACAATAAAACATGCCATTATGTAATCAGAAAGAGATCAAATAAGAAAAAAATGTATAATATCCTAAAAATATATGCATGCAATAACAGAACACCCAGATTCATGGGGGGAAAAAAATAGTAATAAGACCAAGTACCAATAAAAGAGATAGACAGCAATACCAAAACAATGGAGACTTCAACATCTTTTTGAAAGAACATTAACAGGGAAACAGTAAACATAAATTGGATATTATCCTAAGCAGACCTAACATACATGTGCAGAACATTCTACACACACTTGCAGAATATTCAGTTTTCTTATCTGAGCATAGAACAATTTCCAAGATATATCCTATGTTAGGTCACAAAGCAAGTCTCAAAAAATTTTAAAAGAATCAAAATCCTATCACGTATCTTCAAGAAACATGTTGGCATAAATCTGGAAATGAATTTAAAGAAGAAATCTCAAAGCTATACAAATCCATGGAATTTAAACATTCTGTTCCTGAACAATCTTTTGTTTAATGATGAAGTTAGGGTTTTTTTTTTTTTTTTTTAATGAATGAAAATAGACGCACAGCATACCCAAACCTCTGGGATACTGTGAAAGCAGTGCTAAGAGGAAAGTTTATTTTGTTAAATGCCTTTATAAAAAAATAGAAAGATCACAAATTAACAACATTGCACCTCAAGGAACTAGAAAACAAGAACAAACAATACCTAAAGCTAACAGAAGAAAACACATAACAAAGATCAGAGCAGAAGCAAATAAAATTAAGAACAACAACAACAACAAAAAATACTAAGGATCAATAAAATAAAATGGTGGGTTTTTTTTGAAAAGATATGAAAAACTGATAGACCATTAGATAGACTAATAAAGGAGATAAGATTTAGGCATATAGAATCAGAAATGAAAAAAAAACATTGAAACTGATAACACTAAAATATAAAAGATCCTCAGAGACTGCTATTAAGAAAGATATGTTCACAAACTAGGAAACGTAGAGGAAATGAATAAATTCCTGGAAACATACAATCTCCCAAGATTGAACCCAGAAAAAAATAGTAATCCTGAACAGACCTATAACGAGTAATGAGGTTGAATCAGTAATTAAAAAAAAAAAAAATCTACTAACAACAACAAAAAAGCCCATGACCAGATGGATAGGCAGCCAAATTCTACCAGATGTACAAAGAACTGGAATGAATCCTCCTGATATTGTTCCAAAAAAAATGAGGAGAAGGGAATTCTCCCTAACTCATTCTACTAAGGCAGTATCACTGTTTCCAAAGTCAGGCAAGGACATGAAAAGAAAGAAAACTACAGACCAATATTTGTGATGAACATAGATGCAAAAATCCTCAGCAATATATGAGTAAACCAAATTGAATAGCACATCCAAAAACAATACAGTACCATCATATAAGATTTATTCTGGGAGTATGAGGATGATTCAACATAAGCAAATCAGTAAATGAGTTCTACCACATAAATAGAATTAAAAACAAAAGCCATATGATTATCTCAATAAATACATAAAAAGTACTTGATAAAATACAACATTCATTCATAATAAAAACCTTTAAAAAATTAGACATAGAAAGGACATACACCAAAATAATAAAAATAATATATGCCAAATTAACAACCAATATCAGACTTAATAAGGAAACATTGAATTCATTCCACCAAAGATTTGGAACAAGATAAAGATGAGTACTCTCAAGACTCCTATTCGACATAGTACTGAAAGTCCCAGCCAGAGCAATCAGGCAAGAGAAAGAAATAAAAGACAACCAAATTGAAAGAGAGGAGGTCAAATTATCTCTGTTTGCTGATGATGTGATTTTATACTAAGATTTTATACTAAGAAAATCCTAAAGACTCAACCAAAAGACTCCTAGATTTGATAAATGAATTCAGTAAAGTTAAAATCAATAGCCTTTTTTTTTTTTATTTTTTGCAGTTTTTGGCCAGGGCTAGTTTGAACCCACCACCTCCAGTATATGGGGCAGGCACCCTACTCCTTTGAGCCACAGGCACTGCCCCAAATCAAAAGCGTTTTTATACACCAGTTAAGGCCAAGCTGAGAATCAAATCAAGAACTGAATCCCATTTACAATAACTAAAAAATTAGTAAACCACTAAGAATACATTTAAGAGGTAAAAAAATCTCTATAAGAAAAACTACGAACAATGATGAAAGAAATTATAGATGACACTAAAAAGGGAAGAACTTTCCATTCTCATGGATTAGAAGAACCAATATCATTAAAATGATCATAGTGCTCAAAGAAATATGCAGTTTCATTAAAATTTGTATTAAAATGCCAATGTCATTTTTCACAGAATTAGAAAAAATTAAGCCAGATATTCATATGGAACCAGAAAATGAGCCAAAGTATCCACAGCAATCCCAAACAAAAGGAACAAAGCTGATGTATCATAAAATCTGATGTCAAATTATACAACAAGGCTATCATAACCAAAACAAGGTAGCAATGGCATAAAAATAGATACATATATCAATGGAACAGAATAGAGAACCCAGAAACAAACCCATATATCTATAGAAAACTTATCTTTGACAAAGTGAACAAAAATATACACCAGGGAAAGGACACATTACTCAATCAATGCCGATGGGAAAATCGGATCACCATCTACAAAACAAAAACAGGATGTTTATCTCTGATCATATGCAAAAATTAACTCAAGCTGGATTAAAGACTTAAAGGAAAGACCTGAAAATATAATTCTGGGAGGAAACCTAGAAAAAACTCTTCTGCACATGAGTTTAAGTAAAAAATTCATGACTAAGACCTCAAAAGTAAAAGCAGCAAACCAAAAACAGACACAAGATACTTAATTAAACTAAAAAGCTTCTGTGCAACAAGAGAAATAATCAAAAGTGGACAGACACAACAGACAACCTACAGAAAAAATATTGTGTACCAGTCTACAAAAGACTAATATCCAGAATCTATGAATCTATAAGGAACTCAACTCAATAACCACTACCACCACCACAACAAAAAGTAATCCCATTAAAAAATGGGATGAAAACACAAACATTTTTCAAATGAAGACATATGAATGGCCAATAAGCATATGAAAAAAAAAGTTCAACATTGCTAATCATCACAGAATAGAAATTGAAACCACAGTAAGATACCCTCCTAGGCCAGTCACAATGGCCATTATTATAAAGCCAAACAATGGGTGGCCGCCTGTGGCTCAGTGAGTAGGCCACCAGCCCCATATACTGAGGGTGGCAGGTTCTAACCCAGCCCTGGCCAAACTGAGACAAAAAAATAGCCAGGTGTTGTGGTGGGTGCCTGGAGTCCCAGCTATTAGGGAGGCTGAGGCAAGAGAATTGCCTAAGCCCAAGAGCTGGAGGTTGCTGTGAGCTGTGATGCCACAGCACTCTACCAAGGGCAAAAAAGGGAGACTATCTCTAAAATAAAATAAAATAAAATAAAATAAAAAGCCAAATTATGACAGATGTTGCTGGCGATATGGAGAACAGGGAATGCTTAGATACAATTGACTATGTTATGTAAATTAGTACAACTTCTAGGGAAAACAGTACGGAAATTTCTCAAAGATATAAAAATACAACTACTGTTCAATCCAGCTAACTCTCTACTGGGTATCTACCAAAGACAAAAGGAATTATTATATCAAAAAGACAGCTTCATGCTTATGTGTATTGCAGTGCTATTCACAATGCCAAAGATATGGAAATCAAGCTAAGTATCCATCAACTAATGGTTGGTTAAAAAAAAAAGTGTTGGATATATGCAACCTAGAATACTACTGACTCATAAAAAGGAATAAAATTGTATCTTTTATAACAACATTGGTGGAATTGTAGGTCATTATCTTAAGTGAAATAAATCAGAAATAAAAGGTCAAATACTGACTGTTCTCATGTATAAATGGGGGATAAATTATGCAGACATGTGGACCTAGAAAATGGAACAAAAGGCTTTGAAGATATGGAAGGCTGGGAATATGAGAGGGGAGTGAGGGAGGAGGAATTACTTAACGGGCAAAATTTATATTATTTGGGTGATGGCCACACTAAAAGCAGAGACCTCACCACTATGCAACATATCCTATGCCAATACTATTTGTACCCCATAAATGTATACAAACAAAGCAAAAAGGAAAAACAAGATAAAACTAAAATAAATAAAAAATAAATATGTTACTATGGTACCATTTTGCAAGAGTAGTGGTGACATGACCGGTACTAGACTTTCCACTCCATGTTTCATTGGTCTGTTCTCGTCTTCCTTTCTCTACCCTGACCTAATCTAGACAATAGCTATTATTACTGAAGGTTGTCTTAAAATTTATTTTGTTATTAGTTTTTATTAATTTGGACTATATAAAGTTAATTGAGAATGAACGAACACCATAGAATAATGGATGCCTCAAATGAATATTATACATATGTAATATGCATAATTATGATCAAAACTCTACAAGTTCCAGAGATTTGGCTTTTGATATTTATCTTCCATCATTCCAACCATGGATGTAGCAATAAACATAACAAAATAAAACAAAAAATTCAAAGAGTTAGCTCTGCTTAGACTCAGAATTCTGCTAATCTTATATTCCGTAAGAATGATCTTGGCTTGGCACCTGTGGCTCAAATGGCTAAGGCTCCAGCCACATACACCTAAGGTGGCGGGTTTGAATCCAGCCCAGGCCGCCAAAACAACAATGCAATGACGGCTGCAACCAAAAAAATAGCTGGGTGGGGACCTGTGGTCCCAGCTACTTAGAGGCTGAGGCAGGAGACTCGCTTGTGCCCAGGAGTTGGAGGTTGCTGTGAGCTGTGATGCCATGGCACCACTCCACCCAGGAGGATAGCTTGAGGCTCTGTCTCAAAAAAAAAAAAAAAAAAAGAATGATGATCTTGTCTATACTAAGATGCTAATTTTTTTAAATCAAGGTAATCTGTGTTAGTTGAGAAGAATTATATATTTCTGAATTATAACTGTCCCAAGTTGTTTATTTTTTAAGTATAGATGCTCCTTAATTTATGATATGGTTATGTCCCAATAAATCCATAGAAATTATAAATAAATGCATTTCAACTTATCACATTGTCAAATTACCCAACTGTCAGCTCACCACTGTCAACCTCATCCTGATATAACCCCATTTTAAGTCAGGAACTGTACAGAGTGCCTCTTTTGAACCACTGTAAAATCAAAAGCTTGTAAGTCAAATTATATTCTAGAGACAGCTGTAGTCTTCCTCCTCTTGACTATACAAAAGTACCTATTAATAGTTATTAATTCAATAGTGAGTACATGTGGTGTTTTTTTTTTTTTTTTTTGTGATACTTCACTAAGGAGAATAGTCTCCAGTTCCATCTAAATTATAAAAAATAAAATTACTTCACTTCTTATGGTTAGGTAGACCTATCTCAAAGCAGTACAAAAGCAATCTGTGCAACCCAAATATTTGTACCCCTATAATATTCTGAAATATAAAAAGATGGTTATTAATTCAATATGACTGACGACTCTATTTTAATGCCTTGATATCTCTAAAACTTTCTGTCTGTCCTCTAGTTCATCTTGTTGGTTTGCCCTATGGCAGTAATGGAAGGACATTTGTAAGCTAATTTATGGTGTTCTGGGTAGCAATCATCTCCTGTTCATATCTTTTCCAAAAGGAGTGCCTCGTTATAGAGAAGTAACTGATGCCCCAGCATTTCCTTTGGGAACATTTACTCCTTCTGACAACACTGGTATATGGAGTTTTCTTAACTAAACTTAATCTTTGTTTAAATGGTGTCTTAGATTAATATAATTATTTTGACTTCTGTGGCATCCCATACAATCTCTGGGGTTCATTCATAATGTTTATCGAGGCCCTAACATCAATTCATGGAAAGTGCTGGACTGTCTAGCTATAGACAGTAGATCAGATATAAAGCCCCCAAGGCCTCTTTGATAGTTCATTTTATTTTGAAGTGGTCAAAATTTGGATCCCACATTCCTAAATAATTGTACTTTTTAGTTTTTAAAAGTTGTTAGTATTTTCGTGGAAGCTTCTTGATATGAAAGTAGAAGTAAAATCAAGGAGAAAGAAGAGTTCAAGGTGAAGCCAGCTTCTTGTCTCTACTGCAGAGGAGACAGAATGGAAGGTATTCTGACTCAAGGTTATAATAGAATGACTTAAGATGAGCTTCTTGGCCTTGTTTCCAATTCTTCCTGCCACCTGCCAGCTTTACCCCTGCATGTTTGATTTAAAGTTATGGATAAGAGCCAAGTGGCCCATAATCAATCTACATAAGAAAAAGGTGATAATGCAATTTAAAAGGAAAGGCAGATGTGATTTAGGAACACTTGAAGGGAATTGTTTGCCCTTAAACCACAGAGGTTCTTAATCTTAAGATGTTACTAAATCATTAGGACTTGGAGTAAGATTTAGGAAAATTTTAGCTCTATGCACTGGGACAATATTAAATTGAAAATGGGACCTTCCATGGAAGCTATATTAAACCATGATGTGAACATATGAGCAAATTCTTTTATCTTTTATGAAGTAAACAAACCCAAACCGAAGAATTTTAATCAAGTAATTTCACAATATAGAATAAAAAATGGACTCCACTCTTGATCCAAACTGACGCTGCCCAGTAGAACTTTTTGCAGTGATGAATTGCTTCTCTTCTGCACTGTTTGATGCAGCAGCAAGTAGTATAAGTGGCTACGGAATCCTTGAAATGTAGCTAGTAATTAAATTTATACACCAATATATGACATCTGGCTACCTTATTGGACAGTATAAATCTAGACAGACATTAACTGGACAATGACGAAAGCGTGTAATTGCTAATTAGGATAGTGATCAGGAGGAAAATAAGGTGAATAATAAAGTTAAGCAGAGGGGGCCTTCCTAACCTGGGAATGATGATCAGGAAAGGGTTTCCTGAGCAAGTGACATCTCAGCTAAGTTCTGAAAGGGAACAGAAATTGAAGGAGAGAGATGGGGGTCAAGCGGAAGTAAAGTGAGCAACATTTGTCACTGATGAGTAAAGGGGCATGCCCTATACCTGGAATGAAAGGTATCACTTCGAATCATCTCAACCTCTGAACTCCAAGGAAAGAGGGCTACACTCGAGAAGTAAGGAGAGTTCAGTTCATGAAGAACTTTTTAGACCATGATAAATATTTTTTGTCTTGGTAAATGAAAAGATGAAAAGCTACTAAAGATTTTGGAATAGAAAAACTGTTGAGGCTGAGCGCACGGCTTAAGCTTGTAATCCCACCACTTGGAAGGCCCAGGTGGGCGGATTACCTGAGCTCAGGGGTTTGAGACCAGACTGAGCCAGAGTGAAACCTCGTCCCTAAAAATAGATGGGCATTTTGGGGGTGCCTGTAGTCCCAGCTGCTTGGGAGGCTGAGGCAAGAGGATCACTTGAGCCCAAGAGTTTGAAGTTGCTGTGAGCTATGACCCCATAGCTAGGGGGGTGCCAAAGTGAGACTCTGATTCAAAAATATAAAAAGAAAAGAAAAGAAAAACAGTCATATTTGTGTTTATACAACAATATCTCACTTGTAGCTATAATAGAGAGAGGATGAGAGGAATAAGAGTGAATTTAGAGACAAAAAGATACCATCAAAACAGTCCAGGCTAGAATGATACCAGCCAGACTAGGGAAATGGCAATAGTGAGTAGGGGAAGCAGTGGATGTCAGGGCTGTTCGGGAGTGAAATTAATGGGATCTTATTAATATTGAGTCTGAAGTGAAGAAATACAAAGCATCAAAAATAACTCTTGGATTTCTATGTCTCAGGACTGGATAGATGGCTGGGTCTCCACCAGTGAAGGACCTGGAAGGTAATCTACTCTGATCGGGAATATGATCATTTCAATTATTGACTGTGTGAGTTTGTGGTGTCTTTGAGGCATCAAAAGGTGACATATTTAAATGGATATACACAGATCAGAAGACATTTCTGGATAAGAAATATAAATCTGAGCATTACTAGCATGTCAATCACAAAAAAACTTATGGGCAAGAAAGTGGTTTCCTGGAGTGAGAAGACAGAATAGGAAGAAATGAGGGCCGAGAATCGAGCTATCCATAATAATGAATCCATTATTATAATAATGTTGTGTTTATTTTTCAGTCTTGGCTTAATGTTTTATTTATTTTTAGTCTCTGGACTGTCTCCATTCATCTGAGTTAATACACTTGGAGTCCCCAGTTTTATGGTTTCTGTTTACTGTGACTTACTCACAAGTTAGAACATACAGGAAGTAACCCAGGATCTCCTTCTTCATGTACACGTTTCTGTGTATTTCTCTCCCCTTTCTTCTCCCTACACGTCCAGTCAAAACTTCTACTCCCTTAAAGTGCAGAGTTGAGCTATTCTAATATTAAAAAAAAAAAAAGCTTATCTAGAATGAGATGTAACTAACAAATTTTTATCCAAGAAATACTTGTTAACCCAAAACATCTGAATTTACTTGAATATATGGAAGGATATTCTTCTCATTCTAAGGCCCTCCCTTCTTACCACTATCCGTACATTTCCCCCTACTGTGCTCCTTCCTAAACTTTTTGTAGCCACTTAGCACTGTTTGGCACCAGCCGGGGCTCTGAAGGGTAATAGTGACCAACACCTGGGTGCTTCCTTTTAGGAATCATTCCTTAGGTACCTACATATGCAACAGCAGAGCTGCAGAGCCAAAATATGAGACACTTTAGGCATTTGTGTAATCTATTTTGAGGGGGGAAGTATGTGGTGCTCTTCTTCCTGATAAGATACCAAAAAGAAGTGAATGGATGGTTCTGGGCTCATATTAAAATTCATACCTTTTCAAAACTAAATCAGATCCTTGGAGTCTGATTGTGCCTGGAAATCATGTGATCATTTGCTATTCAGCAAATGAATTTCTTAAGTTATTCATAATTGCAACAGAATTTTATAATTTGTCATTTTGATAAGTAAATACAAGTTTTAACAAACACATTAAAGCATCAGTTCCCAACCGTTTGGCATGAGGGACTGGTTTCATGGAAGAAAATTCTTCCACAGACTCGGGTGAGGGTGGGTCATAGTATTGCTATTTTGAGGTAAATCTTTAAGTAACTAATTTATCATGGTCTGTGCAGTCAAACCTCTCTGCCAATGATAATCTGTATTTGCAGCTGCTACCCAGCACTAGCACCAGTGACTCAGCTCAACCTCAGATCGTCAGGCTTTATGTTCTTACAAAGAGTGCACAGCCAAATTCCCTTGTATGCACAGTTTACAGTAGGTGTCTTAAAATAATACCCCATTTGCTTAGTTTATGACATATTACACTGTGACTGGCTCTCTTGCCTTTTCATAACCTCTTAAGGGAAGTCGTTTGATCTTACTCACTTTTTTTTTTGGAATGAATACATTCATGTACATGTAGGGTACAATGTGTTGTTTTTTATACAATCTGACATGGTTACATCAAACCAATCAACATAGCTTTCACCTCATTTATTTGATTATTGTGTTAAGACATTTATGTTCAACAGATTTGACTTGTACCCTTGCAATATGCTCTATGATCACATTTTGGCTATGGGTGCTGAGTTCTGCTAGATATACTTCTGATCTTTTCTGGGCCCAGT